>JAQIXW010001632.1:0-18417 GCA_034700685.1 Willowsia buskii | reverse complement strand
GGCATACCCATTAAAACCCGGGTTTTATTGGGTCGCCCACTTACCACTTGGGTTGGGTTTTTGGGTAATATCAAATTAGGATGCATTCAAATGGGCCCATAGAAAACCTGCCAAAAGTAGCCCTATATATAAGCATGCATAAAACCCAATAAAACCCCTAAAAACCGTAAAACCCGGGGTTTAGGGTTTTATTATAAAAAAACCCAAAGTTTTTGCCATGCCTGCTTAGAGCTGATCATCTTTTTTTAAATTTCACTTACAATGAATGCGTCATTAATATTTTTCGGATGATTAATATGTTTGAGTAGTGAAATTATTTATTAAGAATGCAAGAATAAATTATTAATAGCTATGTTTAACCGCAGAATAGTATACAATCGTTGGAATTTGTCAATTGCATTTATTTTTGGGATAAGAAGACAATTGGTTCAATTTCAATTTTTTTCTATCAAGTAAGGCACAGCCACCCTATATGTTGTGTAATAATAACGTCAAAACATATTCAGGAAGTGGATTATAATAAAAACTAAACAAATTCTTTTCAACAATAATAATGAGATAAATCTTATTTCATGCAACATTTACACAAATTTACAAGTAAATAATATAAATATTTTAAAACGCCTTTGATATTTTTTAATCTTTTAAACAGTTTAATAAAGTTCAGTTTGGCGATGTTATTGTAAATTATCTCGGAATTTAGAAACTTGGGATTCAATCTCTAGCAATGAATGTTTTTGAAGGATGGAACATTGCAGTGACAACGACTTTCATTGAGGGATCTTGTACCAGACTGGCTTATTGTCCAAGTGTGGAACGAGACCCAATTCCATCGCCTTATAAAAAATTCATGCTATTTTTATGGGGTTTCTGTTTCCAATAGTGCATATATACTTCATGAGCTTTATAAAATATTAAAACATGTGTATTTTCTTGTTTCTAAAAACACTAAGGCTTGCGATCCATTCATGTAATTGTACTTTTAAATGGCTCTTAAGAAATTAAGTTGGAACCTGGGAAATTTTTATGCCTGATGGTAAAATGCTAAAATTAGAAAAAGGTATGTTGTGATGGAAGCTTACATACAAAAGAATAAATAGAAGAATTGTTAATGAATTTGATATGCATGTATACCTTTACTGTGGGAGTCAGTTGTCTATATTATTTATCAAAGTAAGTTCACAAGTTTATATTAGCATATAAAAAAAACTTATGAAAGGAATACTGTCGTTTGTATGGAAACAACATGTATTGAACTAACATCCCTTATCATTATGATGTCAGTAATTCTTGTTTAACATTGCAGGATATAAGCTGAATGGGTTGGTAGAAAATGTTTGGCATCATTACGTGCAAGGAAGGTAATGTTTTTTCTAAATTTCTGAATAGTTTTTTATACGCACACATGGCAGCAGCCCAAAACATGAATGTGAGATTATCTGTCTAAAAGTCTCTGCATCCTTAAATATAAGCAGAGTGATAAACAGTGAAGTCTGCTTTACTATTCATTTACACATCTGAATACATTACTGAACCAGACTTGACAGTATGGCAGTTGCTTTGCTTGTTTTTCACTTGGTTTCCAGCTGTTCATTGAAAGCAGCCAGTGACAAGATCATAGTAGCCAAATAAGCATTAGAAAATATTTTAGAATTTTAAAATTGATAACAAAGTGTTACAATTAGTGTTGAATCCGTAAATCAGAGAATATATAGCCAATAATTAGATCTTTAGTTTACACTAGAGGTTAGTTTTAGACTTATACCTGAAAAAACCCATTTTTAACGCTACACTCAACAAATTTGCAGGTAAAATATATTTTAGAATTGGTAGTTAGCAAATGAAAGGTAGGATAATGAATAGTAAATTTTGAAATCGCATCCATGAACTCCGGTTCCTAGTCTAGTATTTGATTTGTTTTTAAATATTTAATTGCAATATTATTAATGATTTATTATTTTAGTTTTAATAGTTACCACAGTTCAAGATGGTATTCCAGTGCAGCATTTGTGAGCAGACATTTAAAACCAAATGGGCAAAAAATCATCATCTCCAATCAATTCATGAAGGAATTCGATATCCATGTCAGATCTGTGACAAAACATTTTCATCCAAAGGCTCATTAAAGGAACATTTGCAATGTCATGACCAGCGTGACATTAAGTGTTCTATTTGCAACAAATCCTTAGCGAGCATTAGATCCCTAGCGATACACAGCAAGATCCATTTGAACAAAAAGGACTACAAGTGTTTTATATGTGGAAAGATGTTTCTGCAATCAATATACCTTAAAAATCACATAAGCGTTCACACAAGTGAAAAGCCTTACAAGTGCAAAACATGTGGAAAATGTTTTGCACAAAGTACTGGTTTGAAAAGGCATCAAATCTTGCATTCTGGGGAAAAGCCTTACAAATGTTCAGTTTGCTCAGCATCGTTTGGACGAAAAGATAGCTTGAAGGAACATCAGGAAACACATTCTAATTCTTCCATTTACTCTTGCCAGCAATGTCCTCGGAAATACAAAAGCAATTCAGGTTTACGGAAACATTCAAAGACACACCAAGTGACAGCTATCAACTGTATATTTTGCGATAAAAATTTTCCAAGTTATTATAGTTACTCCTGTCATCTCCGAAAATATTTGGGTGAGAAACCATTTTTTTGTGAATTGTGTAACAGTGAGTTTTCTTCTAAACATTACAAAAATGAACACATCAGACGACAACATACTTTAGAAAAACCGTTCTCGTGTGAGGTATGTAGCGTTCAATTTGCGGCGGAAAGCGATTTCAAACGCCATTCTTTAACTCACCTGTCAGCAAATGAGCACAAAACAAAAATATGTATCTTTTGTGAGAAACGCTTTCTTAAAAATGGGGATCTATTTCGGCATATTTTAGCTCACATAAAAGAAAAAGCGTACAGTTGCTCTGAGTGTGGAAATCAATTTAGTAATTTGGCGAACATGCGCAGTCATATTAAGTTGGTACACAATAAGCATTCGGTCTAAATTCAAATTACATGGTTTTACCTCAAATGTAAAATGTGAACAGAAAAGTCTTTAAAGAAAATGAGAAGTTTGTTGCTGTAAATATTTTTAAAGCGTGTATTTACAAACCATGCGAGATATTTTCAGCTTTTTAAAATTCGTTTTGCTAGATAAAAATCCTCAATTTTTTTATTAAGATGTGTACAAAAAGTAGTTTAATTTGTATTCTAACATAAATTTTTAAGATAAAATTATTTCCTGCGTCTTATTTCATACCTACTTCACAATTGCCAGACTAATAATAATAACAATTGGAGTTTATTGAATTGCTATTAAATTAAAATTTAATCATGTGAAATTTTATTTTTGTAAGAACGATAAGGTTTACGACATATTCTTGAAATGAAGGACTCTCAAGTATCTCTTAAAATATTGGAGTGCAAGCTTGGAAGTTTTTATGCCTGAAGGTAAAATGCTAAAAGCACAAAAGGGTTGTGGTGAAGGAAATTTGGGTGCTTTCATAAGAATAAGCAGAAAGGTTGCATATGAATTTGGTACGTATTCATACGTTTACTGTAGAAGTTGTTTGTCTAGATTATTAGTAAAGTAAATTTACAAGTTTATACCGTCATCTAAACGACTTTTTGAAAGGAACACTGTTGTTTGTATGGAAACATATTAGAATATAAGCTCAAATAGAAAATTGTTGGTACGTGCAAGAAGGCTTATGGAATGTATGAAGTCTTGTGGATTTCTGAATATTTTACCCCTCGCATCAATCCTAAAAATGACTATATACCCAAAAGTCTCTGCTTCAGGAAATACAAGTACCCTAATAATAATTTATCCCACTTTAGTAAACAGTTACACATAAAATACATTCACGACAAGTTTTGTCCGTTGCTTTGCTTGGTTTAAAGTTCTTCTCATTCGTGTAGTCAGCCAGCTGCAAAATCAAGCTTATCAACAGTGGCCTATTAGAATTTGAAAATTATTTTAAGACCTCCGTACTTCAAACGCTTTGTGACAATTCATCTGAAGAATCGTAAGTCAGAGAATATTGTAGAATTTTTTTAAAGACCAATAGCTGATAAAAATTAATATTCCACTACACTCGAAGCATCCAACCTTAAATCACACGTAAAAGTTCACACAAGCGAAAAACCATATAAATGTAAAACCTGTGAAAAATGTTTTGGACAAGGTACTCATCTAAAAAGGCACGAAGCCACGCAATCTGGAGAAAAGCCTTACAAGTGTTCAGTTTGTTCAGCATCATTTGGTCAAAGAGACGTCTTGAAAGAACATCAAGAAACATACTAGCTTATGTCTTTACTCTTGCCCACAATGCCCCAAACAGTACAGATGGAAGCCATCCTTAAGGAAACATTTACGGTCACACCAAATCCCAGCTTTTGGTTGCATATTTTGCAATAAAACTTTTCACATTTACTATAAATACTGTCGTCATCTCAATGGTCATTTCGGCGAGTGGCCATTTTTCTGTGAATTGTGTGACGATTAGTTTACCGCTTCACAAAGCAAAAATGAACATATCAGAAGACGACATACTTTAGAAAAACCATTTATATGTGGGACATTTGTGGCGTCCAATTTGCGACACAAAAATACCTCAAAAACCATTCCTGGATTCACTCAGCTAATGAGCTCAAATCACATGTATGTATATTTTGTAGGAAAGGTTTTCACATGGTTGGGGATCTATTTCGGCATATTAAAGCTCACATAAAAGAGAACAAAATATAGTTCCTCCGAGTGTGAAAGTGAATATCATCAATCTTGCAGCGTTGGTCGTTATATGAAATTTGTACCCAAAATTAAGTGCTTGGTTTAATGGATTTGCTAACGCTACACATTTAGTTACTTGATTTCTATTAAATTTATAGTAATGAAATGCACATGAAATATTAAATGAATGGCAATTTGATACCTAAGATACAGTTAACAAAAGTCTTACGCATTGTTATAAATCAAAGACATGTGGAATATTTTTCAAGGAATTAGTTACCACTCAAGCAAAAACTGTGCAGTTCAAATAATGGATGAAAGACCATTAGTAAAGATTGTTAAACTAGTAAATTGTCCATTTGTGTGATTACCAACTGTTCATTTGAAAGTCCAGTTTTCTAACTAATGTAAATATATTAACTCGATTTACAGAAGAAAAAATTGTCAAGCTGTTTTGGTAAGCAATTAACTTTTACAGCATTTGAAAGTTTTCCTTAACTTTGCTATGAATATTTTTTCATAACTCTGTAATATTTTATGATTTTTCAGCATCATAATTCAAAATGGGATTCCAGTGCAACAAATGTCCAAAAACCTTCGCGACTACAGGAGGAATGCGTCGCCATATCAAGTTTGTACACGAAGGAATTAGCTACAGTTGTGAGTTATGCAACAAGAAATTTTCAAGAAAAGGAAAGTTACGCGATCATATAAAATTACACAGAGGACAACGGGACCATAAATGCAGCGTCTGCGAGAAAACTTTTGTGGTCAAATGGGAACTAAGTAAGCACACAAAAATCCATACAAACCAGAAGGAACACAAGTGTCTATTGTGTGACAAGATGTTTCTATTTGCATTTCAACTGAGCAGACACAAGAAGACTCACACAAAACCGTACAAGTGCAAAACATGCGGGAAAAACTTTGCAGCCAAGTATCATCTGAAACAGCATCAAATTATACATTCTGGAGAGAAACCACACAAGTGCTCCATTTGCTCAGCATCT
The DNA here is from genome assembly GCA_034700685.1 of Willowsia buskii. Classification (NCBI taxonomy): domain Eukaryota; kingdom Metazoa; phylum Arthropoda; class Collembola; order Entomobryomorpha; family Entomobryidae; genus Willowsia; species Willowsia buskii. Next base: position 12,666 of record JAQIXW010001632.1, on the reverse strand, counting down.
TTTGGACTAAAGGAAAACCTGGTGAGGCATCAAAAAACACATTCCAACTTAACGTGGTACTCATGCTCACAATGTCCACAAAAGTATAGAAGCTACACAGGGTTCCGGTATCACTTAAAAACGCATCAAGATTCTACCCGTTTTCCAGCATTCCAATGCATATTTTGTGAAAAGTATTTTAAAGCAAGTGGTGGATTACACATGCATATCAAATTTCATGTTGGCGAGACACAAGTTTTTTGTGAACTGTGCGACAAAGAATTTGCGAGTGCAGGTCAAAGAAATCATCACATCAGACGATGGCATACTCTAGAAAAATCGCATTCATGTGGAATATGTGGCACTCAGTTTGTTACACCAGCCGAATTGAGGCATCATTCTGTGATCCACATTCCAGAAAATGAGCGTGAGCGTCATGTCTGTATCTTTTGTGAAAAGACTTTTAAACGGGTTCGGAACCTATACACACATACTAAAGCTCACATAAAAGAAAACATTGCGTAGATGTATCGTCAAATTTGGAGACGAATGGGTAAAATGTTCTGTCCAAATTATGCACAAATAACAACAACTAGACCTTCAGAGGTTTTGTAATTGTAACTCAGAATACTTTCCTGAAATATTACGTAAATTGGATGGTTTTTATGCTTGTGTATACACAAAGGTTTAAAAATATAGGATGATCAATAAAGGAAAGAGTTATATTGTAGTTGTCTGTGAGAGTTATGTAAACAGTATAAAGTTTCTGTGTACATAAGTAGGAGTAAAGCAAAGCGGGAGACTACAAAAAGCAAAACGTATTTAAACTTTTTTTAAGATGTAGAAATGTAAATAGTAAATAATGATAAGCATTTCTGTTAATTTGTAGAATAAATCCAAGCAATTCGTAAAATGAGTAAAGTAAGTAAATTTAACTGTTAGCACCATTCTTAATATACAAGACACGAAACAATTCGGAGTACGCGCAAAAATTCATGCGCGTTCCAAGGTCGAACAGCATAATACTTTTTATTATAATATGCACGATTCGTCAACTGAAGTTCTTTCGTACGTAAGAACTCATTTGCTTAAAAACCTTAGTAAGATTATCTAACACAGTGTACATGCATGCATTCGCTCATCTTGGGTGAGATACTTATGTCTCATTCAATAGTCATTTTTTTAAAATTGAGGTAATGCTTTTTGTGATTCTTTCTTTGTGTAGAACAGAAAATTTCACTCCCTTTCCTTCTAAAGTACAAAAAAACATCTCCACGTCTGGTTTTCTCCTCCGCTAATTGGAACTTTCTTTAGAAAAATTATCCATATAAAAATTTCCGCTAACTTAGCTACATTTCATTGTATTTACACAGGTTAGACCATGTTCTATCTTCTAGTCGTCATCTTTTTAATACGTTACAACACTCAATCATGTAGGCATATACAGAGCATTTTAAGTTTAATGCGACTTGGATAAGAATACACAAAACTCTATATAAAATAAGATATAGAATTAAGCTTTTCGTGACATTTAAAAACAAAAATGACTCATAAGCTTAGCAACAGAAACATGAAGTGGCTTTGCACATGAAGATTTTTTTAATGCTACATGCTTTTTTAATAGAGAAATATTTTATTTAGAAATTTCTTAGTGTAGTCACAAGTAAAAGGTAAAGTTCAATACGAATAGGTGTTTGTTCAAGTTACAGCATTTAAATCGCTTTATGCTTTTTACTAACTAATTTTTAAAGCTAAAATTGAAAAAAATGTAAAAGTTAAGAATTATTAAATAACCATTTCTTCAGCAAGCAAAGAGATTTTTAACAAAACAGACTGAATGGTTTTTATTCATTCTGATTGTCAATGGGAAATTACGATTATAAGACGAACTGTCGAGATATTTGCTTGTACTTCAGCATGAATTTTGTAAGCCATGAAGTATTGCAGAGGCACTTCATTCATCATTTCCATAATGCTATATAAAGCATGTTATTTAGTTAAAAAAGCAGCACTCGTTAGCAACGTAAAATATTGAAACTAAGATCTCAAATGAGAGATACTTCAATGTACGTCATACTGCTTTTGTTCTTTCAAATTAAGTATTAACGTATGCGCTGAAAAAGACAAAGGCAACCTCTTACTCAAATTTCTAAAAATTCTAGTATTCTCTAAGAAGTATTTGTACAATTCAGTAATTCTCAGATGATGCTTTAGTTTTCATTATCAAATACATACGAGGAATAAGCGTCATTGTTGTCATTTGTTTACCTATTTATCGAAAACTTTTATCTCAATTCCATTCATTCTTACACTTTTAGATGGACTCAAAATACGGCAAAGGCTTTTCTGGAATCCCTTCGTTGTGAAACTTTTTAAGCTGAAATTGTAATAACCAAAAAATTTTTATACACGTATAGACGTTTCCTCCAAATCCTCCACATTAAAAACCTAACCTGAAACGTAGAAACGTCGACTGCAATATAAAAAACTTTGCACAGAGAAATCAGAGAAGAATTTTAAAGCTTCCTTGGTTTGAAAGTGAGATTCTCAAAATTAAATATAAGATTTTCGAAGGCCATGTTTATGTTTATGTTTATTTTGAACAGATATTGAGTCCAGGTAAGAAATGCATACCAAGACATAAGGAAGTAACAGGTCACGAAAGAACTTCGTGCAAGGAAAATAATGCTAAATATTTAGAACAGAGAAGTAAAATCATCAGACAGTTTCAAAAGTGTGTTCCCCTCTTTCAAAAGTTTATCATGGAAACATTCATAGTATTAACCGTTGCTCTACTATCAACTATATGCTTCTTTGGGGAATCTGTTCAATTAATAAACCTATGTGACCATAAGTGGTTTCAAGAGGCTACTGAAACTCTTCTGCAAACTCTGGATTACGGAACAGAAAATTTTGACATGATTTTTCTTGATTTCTCATTCGACAAACGCACATTTGTGTTCCAAAAGTCTCACCCAATGTTTCTTTCAGGCTATAAGAAGATTTATTATCAGTATCCTGTCAAATATCACCAGCCCAATCAACTGATAATAGCCAACTACATGGATAGAATTCGATACAATTATTTTTTGATGCATTCAAACACTCTCATTGTATTCCCATTTACGAGAGGATGGACAGATCTACAAACTTTCAATGCTGACCGATTCTTTCCCGTTCAATGGAGAAATTATCCGTCACTCAAAATGGTTCTGATTACAGTCAATTCACATAACCGTTCTCAACTTCACTATTCATTTGTTTGCAGCGGCTACTGCCTTCCGAATGAGAGCAGTGGAAAAGCAACAGCTGAATTTTGGCGTACACTAAGCCTACCACTGAATTTGCATAAGCGTTTATTTCATAACGGAAATCAAAGGCAATCTGATGTAATTTTGAGCTTGACAATTGTTCCGGACATGAAGGATACATGCTCTCATGTATTTTCGAAGAAATATAGGTATTGCGAACCCAATTTTATGGTAGCAATGACACTCTTACAGCAGCACAACTTTTCTTTAAACACAAACTCATGGTTTGACAATAGCAAATATATGAAAAGGAAGATGGATGTTAAATCATTACATGGGCAATTTATACATATTGACTTAGTTTTCCTAAGTTACACAGATTTACAATACTGGCAGCTTGTAACGTTAGGGTTTTCGAAAAATAATGCAGTAAAATTGTTGTACTGCATGGTCAACCAAAAATATACCAGCGATATAAAAATTCAAATTTCTTCGTGGATCAACCCATTCACTCTTGACATCTGGTTGCTAATAATTTCAGCACTGTGTGTAGTAGCAATTATGTATCAGTTTTTAAAATATCTGGAAAGCTTCTGGTTCTCCAGAAAAACTAATGATTCAAATGAGGTAAAATTTAATGCTTCAGTATGCTTACATCTGGCACAGCTTGTATGCTTGATTTTGATTCAGTTTTTTTGGATGATTGTTTCCCAACTATATGGAAACGGAATATTAAGTATCTTGACAGTTCCAGATCCTCCTAGGATATTCAAAACGCTTCAGGAAATTTTGAATGCTGACTATAAAATATTGTGGCGAGCAATAGATTTCGGCTATCATCCGTGGGAACAATTCTATTGGGAATTTAAACGACGAAATATTCTAAATATACTTAACTTAAGTTTCCACCTAACCCATCCAACAACATACTTGGAAAAATTTGAGTATATGACTGGCAAATTTGTGGATTGGGTACCTACAGAGCGAATTGGTGATTTATTTGTTTACAAAATCATTCTTCGTAATGAGCTAGGCTACGAAAATACTGAGTGTTTCACAATACCAGAGAATCTTCTAAGGCAATCGCGGTATTTCCAAATGTACACGGTTAACAGATTTTGGATGCTGCAAACATATTCTCGTATTGTGCAGAGTGGCTTAATGGACAAATGGAGAAATTGGGCTGAACTAGCAAAGCAATATTCGTACAAATTTGGAATCGAAAATTTCAGTCTTAATACTGCTATTTCAACAGGGGAACAAATTGACTTTGAAAGAATGCTTGCTATTCTTGTTCTTGGAGCATGTGCATATGTAATTTGCACATTATGCTTACTTACAGAACATCTTATTAGCAAACGCGTGATTAGCCTAGTATTGCTCAAAATTCGGGAGCATGTGAATATAGCAAATGCGCGTCTCCGTAATCTTTGCATCTTAAGAAAATCTACGGTAAATCGTAATCAAAAGAGCTTTTCCTAAAGTCAAAACTGGGAAACAGATTAGCTGAAATTCATTTTAAAATACTTGGGGATGTTGACATTTTACGCATATCAAATGGAGTTGGACATAAGTTACGTGACACACTCGAGGGAGAACATACAGCCTCAAAGTTTTAATGACTATTATTTCAGAGTAAACCTAAATTTGTCGCTGCATATTTTTTGAGCAATTGTAAAATATCTTACGTATCCATACAACATCAATTCAACTTACATTATAAAATGCAAAATATAAACAGAGTAGCTTAATAAGGAAATTAGAAGCCTGTCTCTAGTTAATTTCTTAGATTTTTAAAAGTCACGTAAGCTATCTTTAGTTTATTTTTAGCCGATGTGGTAAATACAAATTCCAAATTTTCATATATTAAAAAATCTAATATATTTTTTTCCGATCTGATAAATGATTAATTAATTAATCCACAGCTTTATGCGCCTACACTAAATTTATAATAATAGTCCTTCAGAGCATAATAAAATTTCATTAGTTTGAAATGTTGCCCAACACTGAAGCCAGATCAACACGCAATTTTACTTCTGAAAGTATATTTTCATTTTTTTAATCCTCAAAAACACGCATACCAAACAATAAAAATTCAATTTTGTGTTATTAGCTTGCTAAGAACCATATTCCGGACTACTAAATCGTAGTCAAGATAAACGTGTCCGCATTGTGATATTTCATCACAATTTTCTCTGATTCGGATTCATAAAATGAGCAAGCATAACTAATAGGTATAAAGTCTTCGCCCATCCTTCAGGTACCTTTTGTAATTGAACAATTGGCTTTGGTGTAATTTACTTTGATAAGTCTTTTTTATACCCAAACACACACACACACACACTCAAAATTTGTATATGAACTGTAAACAATAAAAACATTGATGCATTCCAACAACACCAACAACATGTCTCACAAAATACTTACGCTTTAAAACAAACCAAACAGAAGTGACATCTTCTTTTCTTTGGTTCACCGTTGTAGAAAAATACAGTCACTCAGCTTGAGTAAAAACGAAAGAGTACTACTATTCAATTATAAAATTAGTATAACTGCTTAATTATCGTATGTGCATTAAAAGTCAGGTTTTCAAAGAAAAGATTGTGAAAGTGTTTTGGTAAGTAATTACATTTTATTGAATTTAAAAATTCTGGTTATCTTTGCTCCTAATATTTTTCCAAGACGCTGAAATATTTTATTGATTTTGCAGCATTTTAAATCAAAATGGGTTTCCAGTGCAATAAATGCCCGCAATCCTTCGTGACTAAATTAGGAATGAGTCGCCATATCAAATTTATACACGAAGGAATTAGCCACAGTTGTGAGTTATGCAACAAGAAATTTTCAACAAAAAGCAAGCTACGCAATCGTATAAAACTTCACAAAGGACAACGAGACCACAATTGCAGCGTCTGCGAGAAATCCTATGTGACCAAATGGGAGCTTATCAAACACAAAAACCGGAAGGAACACAAGTATCCATTGTGTGGCAGGATGTTTCTCCATGTAAGTCAACTGAACTCACACATGCAAACTCATACCAACGAAGGGCCATACAAGTGCAAAACATGTGACAAAAATTTTGGAGCCAAAAGTAATCTTGAACAGCATCAACTTACTCATTCTAGAGAGAAGCCACACAAGTGCTCAATTTGCTCAGCATCTTTTGGAAAGAAAAATGATTTGACGAGGCATCAGAAAACACATTCCGACTTGACTTGGTATTCATGTTCACAATGTCCTCGAAAATATAGAAGCCACTCAGGTTTTCAGGATCATTTAAAAACGCATCAAGATTCTTCCTGTTTTCCAGCTTTCCTATGCATATTTTGCGAAAATCATTTTAAAACACATAGAACGCTACGTATGCACATCAGAGCTCATACTGGCGAGACACGAGTTTTTTGTGAGTTGTGCGACAAAGAATTTAAGAGTACATGACAAAAAAGTGTACACATCAGACAACATCATACTCTAGAAAAACTGTATTCTTGTGGAATATGTGGCGTTGGATTTGTTACACTAGCCGAATTGAAGAGTCATTCTATGACCCACATTCCAGCAAATGAGCGTGAGTCTGTATCTTTTGTGGAAAAACTTTTAAGGCGTTTGAGAATTTACGTAGACATATCAAAGTCCACACAAAAGAAAACAACGCGTAGTTGTGGCAAATTTGGAGAGGAATTTTAAAGATATTATGAATTGCTACGTCATATCGAAATTATACATAACAACAAGAACCACAGATATTTTGTAACTTAGATAATAATGTAGAAGCGTTACAAAAGTTGGACTGTTTTTATGGTTGTATATATACAGGGGTCTAAAGATTAGGATGATTAAGAAAAGTATTTATTCTAAATACCAGTAACAAATATTACTTATAACAGTTCGCATGCATTAACATTCGACATATTATTCAATGCTGGAAATATGCTTGTAGTGGTCTGTGGCAGAAATATAAAGAACATACCCAGTTTTCAGTGTACATAAGTAAGAGTAAAGCGGCAGACTACAAACAAGCAAAACACATTTAATAATTTTGTAAGATGTAGCAACGTTAATATGATAGGTAATAATGATAAGCTTTTCCTTTATTTTGTGGAATAAATAATTTTTGTTGGTGCTGATGAATGAATTATTTAAGACACGAAAAATTCCGGAGTACGAACAAAAACGCATGCACGTTGTGATACCGAGCAGCATAATGCGTTATATTATATTATACATAATTCGTCGGTGGAAGTTCTTTCGTTCGTATGAATTTATTTGCTTAAAAACCTCAGTAAGCTTATATGGTACAGAGTACATGCATTCGCTCATAATTGGTAAAATATGTCCTTGAGAAAGCATTCGCCCTCCATTTCACATAAGACATAAGGCAGATAGTATCCAACTGTTTCGTAATAATGAAGTACATAAAATGATCCCTAAAGTTGAGTAATAGACATATGAAGTGTATTTATGCATTCCGTTATGTCAAATACTTCACATAATAGACAAATGTTCAGCGTTGTCGCAAACAATAGTTCAAGTTCAATATGAATAAGCGTATGTTTAAGTAATAGAATTGAAATAGCTTTATGCTATTTTATTTACTAATTTTTAAAGCTGAAAATTGGTGGGAGTTAGGAATTCTTAAATAACCAACTCTTCAGCAAGCAAAGAAACTTTTAACAAAAAAGACTCAATGGTTCTTCTCCAACCTGGTTATTAATGCGAAGTTAAAATTTTAAGATAAACTATCGAGATATTTGCTTGTCTTTCAACATGAATTTTGTAAGCCGTGAAGTATTACCGAGGCACTTCAGTTACAATTTCCATAATGCCATTTAAAGCATTTTATTTAGTTAAAAAAGCAGCACTCGTTGTTAGTAATATTGCATACTGAAATGCAGGTCCTGAAAGGATAGATACTTCAATGTACGTCATACTGCCTTTGTTCTTCCGAAATTATTATTTATGCACTGAAAGAGACAAAGGCAACCTCTTACTCAAATTTCTAAAATTTCAAATATTCTCTAAGAAATATTTTTGTACAACTTAAGTAATTCTCAAATGGTCCTTTAGTTTTCATTGTCAAATACATAGTAGGAATAAGATCAATTGTTGTCATTTATTAATTCATTTACAGAAACCCTTTAATTCCATTTGATGCATTCTTACCATTTTAAATTGACTCAAAATACGACAAAAGCTTTTGTGGAATCCCTCAAGTGTGAAAACTTGAAGTCAAAATTGTGAAAACCATAAAATTAACACACACCCATAGACGCTTCCTCCACTTTAAAAACTTAACCCGAAACGTGGAAATTTCGCCTGCAATACAAAAAATTATTCCACAGTGAAATAAAAAACAGTTTTTAAAGCCTCCTTAGCTTGAATGTGAGATTATCAAAATTAAATGAGATCTTTGTGCAAACAAAGAAATTAAAATATTTACAAAGAAATAAAATCATCAAATACTTTCAGGTGTTTCCTCTATTTTCAAAAGCTTAACATGGAAACATTCAAAGTATTAGCCGTTGCTCTAATATCAACTCAATGCTTCTTTGTGGAATCTGTTCCATTTGTAAATCCATGTCAGCATAAATGGTTTCAAGAGGCTACTGAATCTCTTTTGCAAACTCTGGATTCTGGAAAAGAACACTTTGACATGATTTTTCTTGATTTCACATTCAACAACTGTGCTTTTGAGTTTCAAAAGTCTCGTTCGATGTTTCTTTCAGGTTATACAAAGGTGCTTGATTATCGATATTCTGTGAAATATCACCAACCCAATCACTTAATATTGGCTAACTACATGGCTGAGTTTCACATCAATTATTTTGTGATGCATCCCAACACTCTGATTGTGTTCCCATTTACAAGCGGGTGGATGAATCCGGAAACTTTCAATGCACACCAATGGTTTTCATCTGAATTGAGAAATGTTCCGGCTATCAAAATTGCTCTGTATGCAACCAATGTACGTAACCGTACTCAAATTTACTATTCATTAATTTGTAACGACTACTGTCTTCCCAGTGAAAGCAATAAAAAAGCAACAACTGAATTTTGGCGAACACTACACCTACCACTGAAATTGCATAAATGCGTATTTCGTAACGGAAATCAAAAGAAAGCTGACGTTATTTTGGACTTGATGATTGTAAAGGACATTGAAAGTAAATGCTCCCGTGTATTTTCAAAAGACTTCCAATATTGCAAAAATAATTTCATGGCAGCAAAAGCACTCTTACAGCATCACAACTTTTCTCTTAATACAAAGTTTTGGCTTGGCCGTAGAGATGATTTGGTGAAGAAGATGAAAATTCAATCATTAAAAGAGCAATTCATTTACATTGACTTCAGCTTATTTAGGTACACCGAATTAAAATACTGGATGGTTGCAACATTCGGGTTTTCAAAAAATATTGTGGCGAAAATGTTGTACTGTATAACCAGCCCAAAACTAACTGACGACATAAAAGATGATTTTTCATCATGGATTAACCCATTTAGTTGTGACATCTGGTTGCTTACCATTTCGGGATTTGGCGCCATTGTAATTATCTACAAATACACAACATATTCAAAAATTCGATGTGCCTTAAAAACAACTAATGAAACAAATGCGCGAAAATTTAAAATTGCGATACGCTTACATCCGACAAAGTTTATATGCTTTATTTTGATTCAGTTTCTTTGGATGTTCATTTCCCAACTTTATGGAAACGGGATACTGAGTATCTTGACAATCCCAGATCCTCCAAAGATTTACAAAATGCTTTTCGAAATTCTGACTGCTGGATATAAAATATTGTGGCCGACAATATATTCTGATCCGAGGCCACGATTCTATGTAGATTTTAAACAACGGAATATCCTAAACTTACTTAACTCAAGTTTCCTATCATACAATTCAACAACACTTAGGGATGGTGCAGAATATATGTCTGCAAAATTTGTGAACTTGGTATCTTCGGAGCGGATTGGTGACTTATTGGTTTACAAAAGTATTCTTCGCAGAAAACTTGGCTATGAAAATGCTGAGTGCTACATGCTACAGGAAGATGTTCTGAAGCAATCAATGTATTTCCAAATTTACACCGTCAATAGATTTTGGGTGGTTCAAACATACTCGAGAATTGTGCAAAGTGGGTTGATGGACAAGTGGCAACATTGGGTATATGAAGCGAAGAAAAATTCGTACAAACTGGGAATAGAAAATTACATTTTAAATTCTGAATATATATCAGGGGAACAGATTGGGTGTGAAAGAATACTTGCTATTCTGGTTCTTGCAGTGTGTGCTTATATAATTTACACATTTTGCTTTCTTATCGAATATCTTAATCATGCACTAGTGATTGGTACAGCATTGCATTAATTTTTAAAGCATGTAGTAAATACAAAATTCCCGAATCATAGCATTTCAGCAAAAACATCTACAGTTTAAATTGGAATCAATAAAGATAAAAATGCTTACATTTATTGCCATTCATATAGAATATTGGATAAAAACATTGCATTTAAGAGGATATGCATACCTAAGTTGTAAATTGTCTCCAAATTGACATCACGCCTCATAAACATTGTTTACATGTTTGTAAAACAATAATGAAATATGATCAAACAATTACTTTCATTATAAGTTTTTTTAGTTTAGCATCTTAGTAATGAATATGATACTTTAATGCGTAACGTGATTAGGATGCGACTTCTTTATATCATATAATATATTTACGACCGATAGGTTTTCGCTTTATATTTAAGTATATACAGAGAACATATCTCCTGGATTAAGTAACAGAAATATGATTGGGCTTTATACCTTCCTCTTATGTCAAATACTTAATATGCTAGATCAAGTTATAGGACTTAAATAATTTTTGTTATATTCATTTTGAGAGTTGGGGTCTTCTAAATGTTCAACTCGTAAGTAAGCAAACAGATAACAAAAAAATATTAATGGTACTTATCTACCTTAGTAAGTATCAATGAGAAATAAAAATGATAAGTTAAACTGAAATGCTTCAGTTTGAATTGTGTAAACCGTAAAGAATATTACAGGAATATTACAAAGACACTTCACTCACAAAGTTAAAGAAGTGGGATTTGTTTTGTAGCGCTGTGTATTTTTATGTAGGATCTGAAAAGATAAAAACTTTCATAAAACTCAAAATCTCCTTGTCCTTCTAGATAAAGCATTAAAGTATGTATCTTAGATTACAAAGATAACCTCTCATAATCATATTTCTTAAGATATGTATATGAAATGTATATGCCTCATTGGATACGATATGATATAAGATTTGCCATGCATATATATCTTCAAATCTAGATTTCACCGTAAATTTGGTTAAAAATCTTTGTTTTTTCAATCTTTTGGCTTTAAAAACCGAATATAATTTGTGAATATTCTTAAACTCTTCTCAACATTTAATATTTATCCTTATAAACGTGAGTTTTTCATGGTTTTGGATCAACTAGGAGATTTTTCAAATGCATTGATCAGGAATTACATGGACAAATGGAGGAATATGCAATTTTCATATCCGATCATATCATATCATATATTTGATATGATATGATATGGATATGGTTTTTTTTCTAAGATATGAATATGGATATGCGTTGGTGGATGTGGATATGATACGGATATGAAAATTCGGATATGTTTGACACTCTATAATAGCTATTCTTGTTCTTTGAGTATGTGCATATATTATTTGCACATTGTGCTTAATTACAGAACGTCTTTTTTCATAAACGCGTGATTTGCCGCGTATTTGTCATTATTAGGGAGATTGTGCCTCCAGCAAATATCCGTCTCAGGAAGCTTTGCACCCTAATAAAAAGATCTTAAGTTAAACGATCAGATGCAGTCAAAAAGGCTATTTTCGTAAGCAAAATTTGAAAACAAATTGACTAAACTTTATTTCGAAATACCTGGAGTTGTTGACATTTATGAAATCAAAATTAGAATTGCTCATAATTGAAATTAAGCACCCGGAATCACAAGCAGCATCAAAATGCTAATGTCCATTATTTTGAAGTAAATCTAGTGTTCACTTGTTGTCACTACATATCTATACATGCAATAGTAATATCACGTCACAGTTATAATATTTTGTAGGTAGTTGAGGTTAATAAAAACTTGAAGAACTTGCTAATAACTTGTAGGCTAAAAAATAAAATTAAGCTTAACTAACAAATACCCGGTAAACAGATTAGCTGTAAATATTTAAACAATAAGTGGCGGTCTCGCAAAATGTATAAAAAATTGTTTGTGGAAATAAATTGTTTGCGTTGAAATAAAATGTTTGCGTTGAAATAAATTGTTTGCGTTGAAATCAATTGTTTGCGTTGAAATCAATTGTTTGCGTTGAAATCAATTGTTTGCGTTGAAATCAATTGTTTGCGTTGAAATAAATTGTTTGCGTTGAAATAA
>JAQIXW010001631.1:0-18425 GCA_034700685.1 Willowsia buskii | reverse complement strand
TTCTTTCTTTTTATGTAAATATGCATCAAATCAATATTAAGCGCTATATGTACGTACGACGATGTGAGAGAGGAAGATGAGGTTTTAGAGAGATACGATTTCGGCTTTCTTGCGAAAGGGATAAAGTCATGTAAAAAGGTCCGAATTTCCCCAATGTAAATTTCCCCATAACTTTCAGTTGCTTGCATGATGCAAGGATTCTCCTCCGCCTCCTCCTCCACTGATGACTATGATCATCATCTCTCTGCTATTTCGACTACCAGAACGCTCCCATGCATTAATATCACCACAGGTATCGTTGTAGCAATTGCGGTAATGCCAAACAACCATAATGATCATGTATGACTTGTGCTAGCAAGCACTTAACGATCATGTGCAAAATCATTCACTTCACGAGCATGTTGTGTAAGTATGTAGTTATTTGTTGTCGATGCTGCTGCTATGTGGCCAACTTGTGCTCCTGTGACAGGAAGAAATTACACACATCTGTACAGGTATTATTATATGGTAGACAGCGAAGGCGTTGTGCATCCCTTGTAAATGTGAACATGAAATTCTGACAAAAATTCTTTTTACGAGCACTGCTGTTTTTTTACTATTTGTGTTCCTTGCACAGAGGGAAAGGCCATTTCAAAGTTTGCCCCTTACATGTACGAAGATCTATTATCATCTTCCTCTTTTTGATTTTGATGCACTTGAACATTTAGCTTGAAACATGCTAGGCAAGGAACGAAAGATTTTCATGGAGTCATGTCGGGGTTGTGACCACTTTATTTACATATTCCTGATGTTTTATGTCAGTTTCTGTGCCTGTAAAAATGATGAATTTGCACACTTTGCTATTCTGTTTTAGTAGTACAGCAATTACTTTGGTTGGTTGTACATTTCTTGAACATGAACTTGTTACATGATGATTTTTGTGAATGTATTTTATTCTTTGAAAATAATGCTGAAAATTACTGCTTTCTGTCTTGTGTATTTTTATAGGTGGCAAATTGTGCACGTTCTCACCTTGCATCGAGCAAGTTCAGAAGACGGTGGAAGCACTTAAGAGATCAGGCGATTTTGTGATGCTCAAAACCCAGGAGGTTCTTCAACGCTCCCATTCAATTCAGTATCGTACTATGACATCCTTGGACTTCACCCCAAAACCATCTTCAACCACTGACGAATCATCAGAGTCTGGCTCAGGCTCCTCAGGTAAACTAGTGCCAATAAAAAAGGAACAGTGCAAATTCAGAACTTTAATTCCTCCTGCACAAACACCCGGTCATACGGGGTACATCACGTTTGCTACTTTCGTTCCTGGCGCGAGCTCGTGATTGGAATGAAGAAGGTTATATAAGAATCAATATGCGTTTTTGTCTTAAAAAAATGCTTATGCGACCAAGTTTTTACTTTTATGAATGGCAAGCCTCTAAAATGGTTTAAGTTCTTATTTTCATTCATTTGTTTAAATTTTTAGGTTTGTTGAATGAAGCCTTTTATATGAAATTCAAAATGTCATCATGATTCAAAAATGTTTATTTTAAACTGTGTTTTTGTTTCAATAAAATATACATTGCAGATTTTTCCGCTACAGTTTACATTATTGTCATTTTATTGTCCCATTTCACATTTTATGTGCAATTCTTACAGTAAAATTGAGAAATCAAATAAGTCGACGTAGGTCATTGCTACCTTTAAAATAATTTAATGTTAAAATACATATTTTGCATACACACTTAAAAACTGCACACAATATAACTCTAATATTTAATACTTACGATTAGCTCTTAAGGCAATCACTTACACATATTGAAATTGAAATATGTATGTATATATTTATACAATTGAACTGTAAGCTTTACTCTTCATACATTATAATTTTTCAACATTTTGTACATATATATACTAACGTCTACTCTATAAGTAGTGGTAATTTTCATTTTTTACTTATCATATCTCGCCCAAAGTACATAATTAACACATCGGCGCAATGAAATCTAACTATTCTTCTAGCACTTTTAGGGACTCTTTCGGCATTTTCTACTGCTGGTCATCGTCAGTGTACTTACTCCTAGAAATGATTTACATGATTTTATTTACACAAAATTTATACAAGTTTGTAAATATACTTACTTTAGGGATAAATGATGATGGTGTGTAAAGCTGTTTAGCAGGCGGACGTAATATTTAAGTAATGCACTTTGGCTTTGGTCAGTAGATTCTTTGATTTAAACCGGTATATAGTAGTACTAATCACCCTATTACAGCATTTAATACTAATCAGGTAAAATCACAATTATTTATTATTTTCAACACTAATCTATTTACGCACTAAAGAAACTAGGTATTTGTGTTGTGTGGCAAATTTTAAAACCACACTCATGATACTAAAGCCATAATATTAATATTATTGCATGAAACTTACAGAAGTTACAGTTAAAATTGAGATTACTATGAGCTATTGAGTTAAAATTAGTAATACAGAGATTAATTAAAGCTGTCATGATTTACAGAAACCTGTCGCTTTTCATTCTTCCAGGCAACATTTAAGACACCCATAAGTAAACCATTCTGAAACTTCAAAACACATGCTCTTAGAACATCTCTAGCTCGAGAGTCTTGCAATCAGAGTAATTTAGTAATTTATTGCTCATCATCATCATCATTTCTCAAAGTTAGTTAAGACCTTCTATACAAATTGTATCTTGTTTTACATCGAGTAAATTTAATGTATGTGTAAGCTAATTAAATTCACAGTTAATTGAACAAAAAGTCCCTAAATGTTCAGTTTAAGCAGTAGCATTGACGAAAGAAATGAATCATAAAAATTCTCAAGTTGAAGGGTTGTCAGATTAGGTTACTAAACTATTATTTCATCGACTACAAATGATGGACTGATGTGAATGCTTTAATATCTGCTACTTTACCTATACCTGAAATGATCATATTTCTTATCGTACCTGTTTTATAAAAGAAAATTGATGGTAACTGGACAATGTAAGGTGTAGTATGCTTTCATTATCAGTTGGCAGTTGGCAACTTAGCAAGTGACCATATTCACAATGCCAATTGGTCATATTTTGTAGGAGAGTGAATCCATCCATGAACGTGAATCAAGTTGAATCCATTTCTCAGACAGATGAAAAGAAACGCAAACACTTCTAAAGGCTCTCCCATTTGATAGGTCTACTTTCATCGTTTTCTGAAATAAACAAATTATCGAATTAGTATAAAAATATAAAATCTGCTCAATCGTCAATTCGTACATAATGAACAGAGAAAGAATTCACTATTAAATTCTAAATGCTTTCCTCTTATATCCAGCTTAAAAATCCCAATGTCTCACAATTAAGCACTAACAACATTTTGCTTTTGTAGAGAAAAATTTACAGCATTAACGTTATGTTATACTAGCTATTCTTGTTGTTTTATAAAGAGGTTTGGTGTCTCAAAAGTCCCATAGTGCACAAAAATAAGGTATGGTGGGATGAAGTAAAAGATGAAAAATTGCATAATTATGGAAATCAGGTTTCTGGAGAAGGCATTCCGGAAAAAATCTGGCTTGATCTTGGGCAGGTCGTTCAATATTTATGCATCGGTATGTATTTTCTTTTTCCAGTATCAAACTGGAACTAGCATGTCATGCTCAGAATCTGGGCTGGAATCAAGCGATTATTTATTGTACACTTCAGTCGTACTCTTAGTAGTAAACTTGTTTAGTGATCAAAAGAACGGAATTTAAAAGTTTTTATTTCATGTACGTACGCTTTAAATGAGAAATCATTTTGATACATGCGTAATTGCTAGAAATTGAGCTGCTGGAATATTAAGAAAATGCTTTAACAATAATAATTTGAAGTGAGATTCACATAGTACGAGTGAAAAGCATGATTAGCTACATAATATTATGAAGTTTAGGTTAGGCTGGTTTAAAGTCTTGCATTATTAGAGTTTATGCATAGACGATTGCACACTGTAGGTAGATTTTGTTTGGGGTGAGACTGATGATATTAAAGATAATTAATCTTGCTTGGCCCTTTAGAATAGATCAGGGGTAAGGTATTGTTATACACACACATATACACATTTCCTTTGCTGATAGTGAAAAGAATTTCGTTTTATGCATGTGTAGAATTTCTCGAAAGTATAAAACTATACACTGTCTGCTCCCTTGAATTTCTTTGAAGTTGCAATACTGGCGTCTGAAATCTATCTTGTTTTAAAACCTGATTTAAACACTTTTGTACTTACTTATCTATACTACGACAGTCCTTCTGGATGCGGTAAACTTTCCAATGAAAATCATACCAACTAATAATTCTATAAACTAGTTCTCTTCTCTTACCCTGAATATTACCCACTCTCGCAGGATTTGATTTGAAAAAAGAAGAAGAAAATTCCTTTCTTTTCAGCTGAAAGGGCAAAAGATGGAGGCGGAGAAGTTAGCTGTACTTCATCAGAAATTATTGTCTTCGCATGTATTTACATACGATTTTTTCCACAGTTTATATAGGTTTTTTTCTGCCACAGTTTCTATTAATAAACTATGCAGAGATCATCAATAAAACTTTGTTGATTTATTTTCTTCAAGTTATGAATGATTCAAAGTACACAAGTATGCATGTATCTAAAATCGCAAAAACATTCTCAACATCTCAACAATGTAAGTTTACAATATACACGTGAAGCCACTCGTAAAAAAGACGAATCTTTAAAAATCGTAAAGGAGGAGATATATGTACCTTTGAAAGTTGAGGTGAGTGCCTTTTAAAGAATCTTCCCTCACCAAAAATCTCATGATCAGTCAACATTTCCTCCAGTTCGGCCTTGCCTCTCAACAAGCCGGCAGATTAACGATGCATGTGGACCGTGGGAAATGAAATGGTTATGATGAGGAGACTTGAGTCTTTTGGCAGCTAGCAGCTATCTTTCAACTTTCCTACCTTACGTTCTTACGTACATAGTGTGTACTCCAACAAGCAACATTCAAGATAGCATATATTTCGTGTGTCTGTATCCTGTGTATCCAAATAACCAAAGTGCATACACCTGTGCCTTTGAAATTTTATTCAACCTAATCCAGTCGCCTGTCGGTACAAAAAATTGAGTATCGCCCCCTTTTGCGCTCATAAATAATAATCGGTTCGACTGACTCCTTCTGCGTCAGCGAGAATGTAATTCTGTACTGCTCAGCGGAGTACATTACACATTATGATTTTTTTGAAACAACGATGTGATGTATAAAACTTACATATCTAAACCATAACAAGAAAAATTGGAAGTTTTTAAAGATTTCAGGTACATTATATTGCTCATCTTTAAACATCGCAGATCGACGATCGTTTGGTAGAATTAGTTTGTACACCTGCATTATAAATTTTTTTAAAGGACATACTTAAAACCAATAGATCGCCAGTATTTAATTAATTTTTTTTATGCTGCAACAATATTGCACATATGCATATTTACTTGTTGATTGCTATTTTAGCGTAAGTACTCGCATACGATTTCATTACCTTTATGAATCATGCAGACACACACTTGATTTGATGGAACTAATTATTAAGCAAATTTACCACCACAAAAATGAATTAATCCAAGCAATGATTGACTCTGCGACTGCAACTAAAAACAAAAATTAATGAAGACCGACAGCCAGACAACCAGGATTTCACTTCAGCAGATTCGGTAGAAAATCAACCTTTTTTTGCTTTTAATATTAGCAAACTTAAACAACCCTTTCACTTGTAGTGTTTCGTCGATCCTTTTCTCTCTGTCTATTTACTTACTACAAAATATATTGTATCTGTAACATTGTATAATGGGTTTTAGGTAGAACGGTGAATGGAATTATGGGGAAAAGTTTTGAATGAAATTTTACCCCAACTCCACTACCATGTGGGTATAACCATGCTGCATATACGTTGATATAATAAAATTAAATATGTAATATGTATGCTGTTTAATTCAACTGCCACAGTTGTTAACAAGAAATTCTACCTGAAAATCCTGTTTTTACTTCTTCTTTTAATTTCCACTCCTTTAGCAAATTAAAACCAGTATTGCACCACATACAATAAAAATATGAGTGATTTACACTTACAAACAATAAGGATGAGAGTTGAGAGAGAGAGGAAAACCTACCTATTGAAGCAAAAGTACAGAAACCCTTCCACCAAGATTATTATTATGACATGACTTGTTCCAGCAGGAACGTTTGCATTTTGGTTTTTTTTTAAACACCGATGATGATGATGAAACAGCACAAAAGCACTTTTGTTCACATTATTACGAGAAATCATAATAATTCATTGAATTGTATAGACATTTTACTTGTTATGTAGATGCAATATTTGAAAATTCCCATTATTTCAAAACAAAAAGCGATAGAGCAACTGTACTCTTGAATTATCATCTTTTCTCCTTACAAACTCAATCAGCTCAGTAGATGATAATATGTATCTGTGTAAAATGCTCGTTCTATTCACTGGTTTTTTCTTCTTGGCTTATACAAAATTTTAGATGAAAGTTTAAAAAACTTAAAGCAAATAATATGACGAAATAAATGGTCCGCTCATTATTAATACTTTGCATGGACGAATTTGATATACCTATTATTTACTAAAGTAAGCAATATGTGGTGAAGACGATGTATATCTTTATACCTGCAATGTCAAGAGATCTGCATCGGTGAAGTTTTAAGCACGATATGAATTTTCAATTTCAATCGGCTTGCCCTTTGGGTTATCTAGTTAAAAAAGACTGCACTGCGTGAGTCCAATCCGCTGCTTCATGTATGATTATCATCATCAATATATCCGAGCTTTTAAAAACTGCTTGCAAGATGGCTATATACCATAAAATTCTCCATTTCGTATTTTGGATTGTTTTAGGATAGAATAAGGATTTTAAAGAAAAGCATCTTATTCTTTTACTGTGTAAATAAATACTAATATATATTTCTGATTTGGCTAAAAAGAGAATGGTGCTTGCGATTTGCAATAAGATTTTATGTGCGAAAGAAAATGGCATATATGCACACAGATACGTTTACGTACTTAAATTATCGATCTTATTATACATTGAAAGGAAAAAAATGATTCATGCATACCTCCGTGATCAGATTCTGGTGTAGGCGGCAGTCTGTTTTCTTTATTTGGACTTCCTGATTCTGACAATGAAGTTTCCATAATATGGTGATGTCCAGTGGGATTGCTTGTTAGGCCCATTGTTAATCCCATACCAAATCCAAGATTTGTCGTTCCATTTGGATGTCCTAATGAAGACGTGCCTGTTCCTCCAAAAGCGTGATGATGGTGATGAGCTGATATCGAAGCAGCAGCAGCAGCGGAGGCAGCTCCTGGTGTGGTTGTGCAATAAGCCAAGTAAGGTTGATATGTAGGAACGCAGTGGATAAGATCAGTTCCAGTCATCACTCCGTGATGTCCACTAGCTTCACGCTCTACGTTGTAAAACTGCAAATCAGGAACTCGATGTGTCTGACCTTCCCACACAGGCGAAGGAGTGAGAGGACAACTCATGGTCATGTTTTCATCTTTCACTTGAGTTTGATCATCATCAGATGTAGATGAGATTGTTGAGGATCCAAATATTTTGTATGCGTTTCTGTACCGATTGTGATACGGAAACGGAGTCGATAACGTTGCAATTGAGCATTCAGCTCCACCTCCTCCCCCAGAACCAATGTCACCCCTTTCACTTCCGGTGCTAATTACTGATGGTGGGTTCGCACTATTGGCAGATCTTGAGGCTCTGTCACTGGATTTTGAGTTCAAGGATGGAGAAGATGTGGAGTCCGTTATTGATGCTGCTATTATGCTATCCTTTTTTGCACGCTTGCGTGTCGACCCACCACTACTAGATGCGCTACCCGTACTGCTGGAACTTGTACTACCTTTGACCGCTGACTGGCTGTGTTGCAGCACAGACGACGGTGTGTTAATGCTGCTAGTTATAACAGCGTTTTGTTGGAGAGACCATGTCTGCGGTGAAGTAGCTGAGGCAGAAACCGTTGATGAATTTGAAGGTGATCCTTCTGAGCCAGTTGACCTTTGACTTCCAACAGTTCCGCCAGATCCCGCGGATCCTGTTGGAGGTGCGGTAGCTGTAGTATACCCATGTGATGAGGAAGAGTGGTGATGGTGGTGGTGGTGATGAGACCAATAAGCCGCAGCAGCTCCATACGAGCTTGACATTTGATAGTCAAACGGCAGTGTTGACGCAGCCAAGCTAAAGTCCAATGGAGAATCCTTCCCGGCGGTTCCTCCAACACTGGACATTTCGAATGGGGAGTGGTGGGGATGATGAGGGTGGTGTGTAGGTGGATGATGGGGATGAAGGTAACCTGGATGAGCTGCAGTAGCTGCCGCTCCATAAGCTCCACTGGCAGTAGCTGCAGTTCCATTATGAGCAGGTGAGTGAAGTGGTGGTGGCATTGACGCTGCTGCAGCAGCAGCGGCCGCTGCAGCCGCTGCCGCATAACCTCCCGCAGTTTCCGCAGAGGTCAACTGCGCGTGATGTGCATGATGTGGATGGTGATGATGATGGTGGAGGTGAGGATGATGAGGATGTCCTGTGTAATTCATCAGTTGAGGTGATGGGAAATATGCCGCTGCTGCGAGACGGGCTGCGGCTGTCGCGGCCGCTGATGGAGATCCTTGTGATGCTGCCACAGCCTCAGGATACGCTAATCCGTATTGGAGCTTTGTTTGAACAGTGTAGTAATGATAAAGCCATGAATTTGCTCGCATCACCGCAGCCTCTCGTTCACTGTAATGAATCGTTTCACATAATATTCATGTTAGAAGTCATTTGAAATAAAAATTTTAAAAGTCATCCTCCGTCTATTTAGAAATTTTTATGTGTATAGTTTTTGTTTTGAAACTTTCACAAGTACAGAAGAGAAAAAAGAGCCTATTTCTTTCTCATTTAGTTGGGTGATCTGTCATATCAAAATATCAAAACAGTTGGACTTTCCAAAAGGACTTGACACAAGTTGTTTTTGTTTGTGTATTATTGGGAATCATTAGTTTAAGAAGTTTGCCATAACGTATAGGGTGAGTACAATGGATAGCTCTTCAGTCCTTCAGAGTTGAAGTGATCATCACACCTCACTTTTTTAAATACATACTTATCATATCATCATCGTATCTTGTTGGTATGTAAATGTAGAATGCTAAAAATGTTTGTGAAGAAAAAGAGCTTTCGGTCGTGTGAAAACAAACAAAACTTGCTTTCACAGCCTCTTACCTTAACACTTGATTAGTAGCCACAATGACTGACTGAGATGGTTGTTGCTGTGACTGTTGTTGTTGCTGCTGCTGTGGAGTGGATGAAGATGAGTCTGACGCATCTTTCACTTGAAGAACGCAATGTACCCAAATCCAACCTCCAGTTCTTGTCTGCAGCCTCAGTAAAAGAATGCACGATTTTTCCTGTTCCGATTGACTGACTGCGAGTTTCACAAATAAAAAACAAAAATTTGCACATTTAGGTATATAAATAAATATACTTGGCTGATTCTCATTGTGCATGCAACATAATAATATTATGTTTTTCCTCGAATTTAACAATATTTGAGTAAGATATGCTTACTCAATGCCAGAGTGAAAGCTTCGAAATATCATTCTTTTAAATTGGCAGTTGAAGGGATGACACCAAATACTTAAATATATTGTAGTCTAAAGAACACCGGTACCACTTTAGTTTGATGAGAACAAAAGTAGCATTTTCTTCAGAAATGATATGAGAAAAGCAATCTCTTGATTTGGATTCTTGTAATTGTACATAAACAAATATGAGCGTATAGCTGTTGATTTACACCATGCTCGTCAAAATTTATATCAAAATCAAATAACATTTCAATCTTTGATTTAAAAAGGAACCGAAACTGAAGCAATCATCATTCTGTTCGATGATGACGATGTGATTATGTTAAAAACAAGAGATAAACATCTTTTTACGCTCATCACTGATAAAATCATATCATATTACTTTCCTAAGAGCTATCAATATCAGTTATGTGTATAGTGTTTACTTTTTATATACAATTCGCTATCTTAGATGTCTTTTTAAAAACCTATTTCATCTGTTTCCTCCTTTTCCGACTTTTATTAAAGCAGACAAATAATCCATAAACGATTTCAAATGAAAGGTAAAATTGCTTGATTAACATAACTCATCTCACGAAAGTGAAGAGGACATGAAGATGATATTTCGGGCATTTCCTCAAAAACACTATTCAGTCGTGACTATGAAAGTCTTAAGACAGCTCATTCTCAACAAAAGCCAACAAATAGATGTTAACTCAACAAACGCTTAAAATATAAGTGTATATTGTAAGCATCTTTAAGAAGGCAACTTGCGGTATCTGAAAGATCCATTTTATTCCATCTCATCATCTTCTCTTTTTACAAAACGATTTGATTTGTCTATGGGGTCATGGGAAACAATACGGAAAATTATTATCGGTATGGTACGTGTTATCGTTTATCGTTCTTCAGCACGACGCGTTTTACCTCCTCCGACGTTTTCATTCATAAAATCCTTTTAAACCCTTCAGTAATGTTCAGATTATCAAATAATTTGAGTGCTTTATGGATCATTTGATGTCAATTTTTGATTTTTTAACAAATGAAATGAAGCCATTAACTATGAAAAGTATTCCGGTACATCTACCGAAACAAAGTCATATACTAAGACTTGCCGAGCACATAATTTGAATTTTGAAGAGAATGTAATCGTGAGATACTATCCTTTAAAATGTTCAAGTGCGGAAGGCAAAACCTGGTGAGAAGTGTTTGAACGGGTCATGAACTCATTAAAAAAGGAAAAGCCCTATATTTGAATTGTTTTAAGGAGACAATTTATTACTATGTGTATACTGGTCATTGTTAGCATTGTACCGTGATAATAGAAATAATATCTGGGAAAATATGTGAAAAATTCATCTATGCACATTTTGCTTTTATTGCGACAGTGTACTCCAGATACTTCATTTCAAATATAACGAACAAAATCATTAAAATATCTTTCATGCCATTCAACGCCATAAATTACACCACAATTTTATCATCAAACAACAGTATGGAATGTTTTTTTAATATTGGCAATTAGTTGAGAAAAAATTCAATTACTTAATCGATGCTTGCTTTGAGCCTCTCTCATGTAGTTCCAGTGGATTAGTTGATACCACGAATTTCCTGCGAGCTCAGATCGTGTATAACCCAGATAGTATTCCGCGCTGCAAAAATAACACAAAGAAAAACAAGGGAGAGATGATTAGTTTCAATGAATTAATGAGCTCATCTTCTTTTTATGAGGATGGCAATAATAATGAAACAGTGAGATATCAGTTGAAAAGTACAATGGTTTACAATGGTTAAGCTGTATATATATATACTTATATATAGGTGGAATTTCTCGAACAATGCACAGTGGTAGGGTACATGCATGAGATGTTTTAGTTTGAAATAATGCATGGTACGTTATAAAAAACCTTTTCTGTGGAAGAAAACAACAGAGGATACGTAGGCGTACGAAACACAATAAAGCCCAGCACAGGATATTATTTTTTCAACTTTCGAACAATAGGGTATCATATCATGCGTGTACGATAAATTAACTTATGATTAATTAGACTGGCTATTTTTGTACGTATCTTTTGTTTACATCTCCCTCATTTAAATACTACAATACTTTCATCACGTAAGAATTGCTACTGCATCCATCTATTTGTACATAAAGTAATAACTTACCAAATATTATGTGTTTATGATTTTAGACTAAATTTAGATTTGTAAGCCATGTATTTTCAAATAACTAAATCGATTTCCCACGCCTAAATATAACTACGTTTTCTACCTAAAATTATAATTTTTAATGATTGGACAAACAAACAATTCGGAAGTATTTATCAGTTTCGAGATTGTGATGAGGTGTGTAACGTCAGTTTAACGATAACAATAGTGATAATGCGAAGACAGATATGAGCTAACTCGCTCGTCCTATCAAAAGCTCTAGTTTCGGACTAAAATGTTTTTTTTCATCTTGATACTTCCTAAAATGATTGTTTGTAAGCATTTATTTTCAGGACAATTATTTAGCTTCTACAAACATACATACAAAGCTAATCTCAAATCTATGCTCTTGGTCTTGTTCTTACAAGAACTTTACATTGTAATATTTTGTCTTTATCTTTTTGGTCTTAAACTCATTTCCTCAATTTTGACTCTTTCCGTTCTCTAACTGAAATCCAATTTGTAAACAACACTTCTTCTCTCCGTTTACTGTCCTATATAGTGTCTTTGGCTTTCTTACCTTTCCACTTTTCTAGGCTACTTATTAACATGGGTTTTAAAGCTGTTGAAATTGCTAGATAGCTAAAGATAAAGGTTGGATTTTGAGAATGGGATAAACACTAGGGAAGGAATGAGCAAGAACTGACGGTGTAAAAAACTGATTGTTTGTAAGTTTGTAAAAAGGGTTTAGATCATAAAAAGTAACAATGTTCCACCCATGAGTTTTGTAAACTCATTGCAGTGCATTCAAAACAACCCATCCAAAACAATCTTACAAAATAGAACAGAAAAAAGAGAGAAGTACGTCCTTTTCAGGAAAAAAAAGGTTTATTAACTAATAAGATATATGCGTAGTGTGTTGCTCTGAAAAGTGTTTTCTTTAAAAGAGTCAAATGTGGCACGAGTTCACAAATAAATGCATTCATATCTAACCTAAACTGTCTCTGTTTTTTTCGTTCTATTAAAAAGAGGAACGAAATATGAATACTCTGAACTTGTACTTTTTACCAAATGCTTTGTGGAGGCAGATTCAGACTCGTTAAGAATTGAGAGCTTACTTAACTCACAAGAAGAGATTATATGATTATGGAATTACAAGGAAATTGTTGTACAAGATACCCACACTACTCTGATATTAGGTCATTTTATGCTTGAACTATGCTGGTAAAACATGCACCGACCGACCCAGAACATCCCAGGTAATCAACGTTTTCCGAGTTGATCAGCCTCTTAGATTATTAGTTTTTTCGTATAATTACAGGGTCTCAAATGGCTTGGTTCTTCCTACCATTTCTCCTGATTACATCACATTCATCTGTTTTCTTTAACCAACTCAATTTTCAAATTTAAATAGTCTGAATGCATAAAAATATTCAAGTGGTGACCGACTAGTAGTGACCACGGACTTTCATGTTTTTATAGCTAATTGAGTGTGTTCTACTTGATTATTTTCTATTTTAAAATGATCACTACTGTTTTTGGCTGTATTAATTGTTCAGCTTATTTTATATACAAATTCTATTGTTTGTTCTCCAAACCAAAATACTGTTACAGAAATTGGGGTTGAGAGTCACGCGGGAGTAGTGTTACTCGAATAAGAATTTTCATGGAAAAATCTAAAATATTATGTACTTGCAGTCCTTGTGCCTACAATTAAAAGTCCAGGCATACATACCACCATACCAGTAGGAATGACTTTTCCTTTACCAATTGAAAAATTGAAACTGACGCATCATTATTCAGGATTAGATTCAGGTTTGATTATAAAAGACTGAGAAATTGGATAGGTGAAAAAAGTAAGCAACGTATTTTTCGTCGTCGCAAGTAAGAAGAAGACGGGGAGATTTCGATTATGTAAATTCTTTTTGACTTTGTACGCAGTTCATATGTAATATTATTATTATTGAAGTTTTCCTTCCCATCCTGTCTGTCCACATTCATAATAACAACAATATGCTATCTTAATCCTTCCATGTATGTACATTTGTAATATGTGCATCATCATCTCATCTTCTTCTGATATTCTGTGATATTTCACTCTATCCATATTATGATCATCTTTATTTTTTGCTTATTTACTCACGTTACAAACTCAATGGGAACCGACAGATTTCCTCTAGACAGGCAGTCAGATAGGAGTAATAATCGACAAACAAGACGAAAAAAAAATACATACACTTTGGAAGTTTGGCTTGAGCTGCTGATATAATCTACTGCATATTATAAATCTGTGCATTGCATCAATTTCCATCCCATATATCCATTGCATATATACTCAACTCAATATTATAAATGTATTTCATTCACTTGAGTACAAATGCTGACTGCGAATGAGATTAAGCTATCAAGGTAAGCTAAATTAATTGGACAATTTTGGCAGATTTACTTTCGATCGAGATGCAAATATTTCATATCCATGGCATGAATGGTTGTGAAAACGTTGGTGGCTCCTTGAACCACGCATTCTCTCGTCTCTGGCATCGCTACAGGCGTACAAGCTGCCACAAAAACTGGCTCGTTTCGGGAACACAACGGAAGGTAGGACAGGTAACGACCCTGTAGTAGCACCACCTGAGAAAACATACAAAAAGTAGTTGGTTAATTGTAAAAAGATTAATAAAATTTATATACAAATAATACAAAATCGGTGGGATACGATTACAAATTAACAATCCAAACAGCAGATTATCATTACGGGATTGCTACAATATAGATCAGATGGATCCATTTTTGATCCCTAAATAATAAAATTAAAGGAGAAGCAATAATAGTTTTTTTTCTTTGGTTGAATACATTGTGTATCCCAATACTCATCGGCTTTTCAGAAAAAATAACAAAAGGTAAAACTTTACCTATTCAATGTAGATTTGCAAATTTAGAGGATGTCACATATTTGATGCACTTTATGAATATTATGTATAAACTATTATTTTAATGCTAGCACTAGCTTTCAACGACTGAAAGAATGAATTGAGTGGGTACCGGCATATATACACTTTGTCCTGTAGTCAGGAAATAAACAAGAAAAAGTGTTACCAGATTTCGCACATTGGCAATGACATCTTGACATATCCAATCAGCAGAACACCTTCAAATGTTCAGTCAAGTTAAAAAGTAGCAAATATAGTTGTACATAAGCATCACTTCTTTTTGATATCCCTTTTTGGTATGAAATTCTTTTATCATCACTGCCCACATTACACTTAATTCTAAAAGTGAAGCCGACTACCAAAAGAAAATACCCACAGTAGCCCTTGTATATTTTTTCGTGTATGCGGACTCTGCATGACGGCATGTTCATTATTATAGCCGAAAACGCTGCAATATCGGAATTCAGAGACTACCTACGGTTTCTCGAGGAAAACGTGATGATGATTCCAAAGTCGTATTTGCTACTGCACATGTTCAAATAAATATAATATTTTTTTGCAAGTTGAAGCGTATTTTTGATTATAAAGCAATAATTGAAACCGAACTTGGGGTCATAGACATAAGATGAGTAGGTACAAATTGTGTGCGGTTGCTTGTCATTGTGTCACCATCATCGTCATCGTCATTCTTACCTCCCTACATAATACCTACTATTACGAAAGTTGTGTACACCCTAAACCTGATAAGGAACGTGTTCTTCTGGTTTTCTCAATTAGCGCGTGCCAACTAAGTACCACGATTTTGTTCTATTAGGGCAAACCGATGACAATGACACTGAAGGGTAGAGTCATAGGTTTTCAGTGAACTGATATCAGATTCATATAGCGACTGCCACACGTACATCAGGTTTTCATTTGAGGGCATCAAGAAAATGAACATATATAATAAGATTTTTTATCTTTACTTTTGAAGTTCATCCGAGGAGGTGGACAATCAGGAATTATTGCCAGTGCCAGGTTGTCATCAATTCATCAAATATGATAAATAATAATATTTTATGTGCTGTGACGCTCCATAATATGCTTTCTGCGTTTGTACACTGAAATATCAAGCATTAATAATTTTCGTGGAAAACACAGATATTTTATTCAATCTCACATTACCCCGTTTCATACCAATGCGTTTATCTTTGGTATCATTTTTAAAAAATACTTCGCCTATTCGCTAATATGCGATTTCTCTAGCATCAAGATACGCAGAAAAAATCTAATTAGATTTGAAAGAACTATATATCCATTTGCTTTTGTTGAAACAAATTAAATTTATCTTGCTGTGCCTTTGAATCTGTTTTGAAGCAACTATAGCTTTGGGGTATTCACACCATAACTTTGCTGCTCTAAAAGTTCCTTTTATGCTTTCTTCTATGAAGATGGATCCATTCAAATAATATATATCTTTATATGCAATATTTTATATGCGCTAGAGACTACAAGCATTCAGTATCATTAAGAATCAACTGAAGTTTTGAAAAATGAAACAAATACAAATTATTTATACACCTAAATAATTTGAGTAAGAAGAGTCGGCAAAAAAAAACTATTTCTACGAGCACAATAGCCCAGACACTATAGGAAAGGGTATTAAGCACCGAAGAACGAAACGTTAATTAGACAAATCCTTGAAACCAATTCTCTCGTCTTGACTGTCCGTAAATTTGAAAATGCAATTGAAACTTAATCAAAGTTTCAGAATGCTCCTCATTCTTATGTATACACAACAGTAGAATCATGGAAGAAATGCCAAAGTATATATATGAGGAGTAGTTGAATGTGTTTCTCTCTCCTTTAGCTCTGCAGTAGTCTTCATCTTGGTTGTCGTGCGTATACTTGCACAGTGCGATATTTTTATTAGCAACTAATAAACTCCAAATGAAACCCAAGTGGCAATAAGTGACCAACTTGACTGATATTGAAATTTGAAATATGTGTGTGTGCCTTCTATTATTGCCGATATCATCCTATTTTACTACTTATATGTATTATTTGTCTGTCTCATTTTTTACCTGTTATACAACCAACAAAGCATATTATTCTCAAAGTCTCATAATGTTGGCAGTGATTGTATGAATGAACGCTTCTCATCATAATAAGAGAAATAAAAAGGAACACCCATGTACTCCGCTTGACGATTGTGAATGCACAAGTACAACAACAACAGCAGCAAACATACTCTCACATCACCTTCCTTCAAGTCAGTGCAACAGCAACTCCAACGAAAAGTAACAAAACAGCAACGGTAATCATCATCATGAGTAATTGAGTCTCGAAAGGAAAGAACAATGAGGGATAATTTTCTTTATTTTTTCTTGGGATAATGTTATGTCAGATAAGACACAGGTAGAGTGACGACGAACATTATACTCGGGTTTTCTCATATATTTTTGTGTGTCGGAGACTCAAAGATGGAGACGAAATAACGACGGGAGGCAATAAACTAAAAATGTAAGTCACATTAAAAGCCTTTCTTTGTGAAAATAAATAATAATAATAATGCCACTACTTAAGATGAAGCTTTATTGCAATTGCATTATTACTTTATACTCCATGCAACATCAAACTCTTAAAGAAACCTAAGTAGGTATGTATGTCCCATGGGTTTTACCGTATCTAGCATTACAACAAAGTACAAAAATGAGCATAATATTCGGCTTACTTTCTGATCACCAAATCTCATTTGTCTCCTGGCATTCCGTGAGACATTCATTCGACAGAGAAAGATACGAGTCTCTTCACCCGGAGGATTTTGCCCTGTTGTTGTAACAGAAGATCCTCCTCTCAGCAGCTCTGATTGCACTGTCCCATGATCTGCCTTGTCAATGATGTCGTAGACAGAGTCGCCGTGGATCAGCAGGTCCTCCTGTTGAGAGAAAAAAACAGATACGTTCATGTAAAAAAATATGTAAAATGTATCAAGAAATAAATAGATGAAAACTAATGCAATAAATGCAGCAGGTACAAAATTATGACGGTATATGTAAGAGTATAAAACTCTTTTTATATCTTGTTTGTTACGATGAATGGGGAACGATTAGTCTGGCTTAAGGGACTATTCTTTACTTTCAAAACTCAAAGTTGAGCCTCACAGAAGGAAGTCTTCTGTTGAGAAATGAGATCAGCTTCTGATGTTAAATGTGTGCTTTACAGATCGCATTATTTTTGTAGGTATATAGATCTGTGAAATAAGATCGATCTAATGTAGTAGATAAAGTAGTATGTACGTATATGATTTATATACATAAGGTTTTACTTTTCTTGGTTTATTGGAGACTTGAAAACATCACCATTTTGTCTTATCATATTCATAACTATCAGAGCAGATATAAAATACACAGTAAAATATAATGAATCATGTATGCAAAACAAACTAAAGAAATGAGAGATGCCTGTATTTTGTGACACATACCTAAATTGTCCATTTACAAATTCACCTTTAGAAACAGCTTAATCCTATTTATGTATTTGATATATTTGATAAGTGGATCTTTAAGTACAAAAGCTCAAAAGCTAAGTTGGCTGACTGGCAGCATGAATACTGGTTATAGTAAATCTTATTTTAATAGGGATTTCCCAACAGGTAGATAATATTATTTTTGTCCCTGATCTTCAGAGCAATGACTGGCAATATCTGAAGGTAATAAGGTATTTCAATATCAGCCGTGTCACTTCAATAAGTATCAATATCAGTTTT
>JAQIXW010001630.1:0-18430 GCA_034700685.1 Willowsia buskii | reverse complement strand
AAAAAAGAAGAAAAATAAAAAAGTGTATCATCATGTGAAATGAAAATAATGTACCCAGTCGGACAGAAACATATATATTGTGTGTGTATCATTTGGCAAGTTGTAAAAATTTGATGAACTTGTTTCCCCATTGCATTCATTTGCTTGTTGAAAAACTGTAGTATACAAAGTTGGACTGCCATAAAAGGAGGTTTGTGAAGAATGATGGATGCTGCCTTACTACTTTTTAAATTACGTTAGTTTGCAAGAGTTGAAAAAATGCCGTTCTCTCCATCAAGATATATTACTTTTATGTATATTGTACTCTTCTCTGCAAAGAAATAGCTAACTAACTTCCATCTTTTTTCGCCGTGTTCGTTATGGAGAGAAATGATGGTCGTGGCGGCAGTTCGAATGTGCGTGGCAAGAACTGTTCTAGGAATACAGAAAAGAAGTTTTATTTGCACCATATTTTTTCTCGTTTTCAAGGATGAAGTTTTATTATGGTTCAAGCAAATTAAACTCGTTTTTCTATTCTTGCACATCGTGTTTTCCTTAGTCTATTCGTACCACGCCGGGACATGGTAAAGTGGCTGGGGCCTGGGAAAAATATTTATTTCATGTTGGTTACAAGCCGTAGAAAAAATATTTTTTCGACCCCTTCTGGATACACACTGGAGTGTTTTCTTTCGTTGCAAAAATAGAGAATTTATCGTGAGTCACCCTCCACCAGTCCAACCATGTTTTTCTCTCATATTCAGTCTTAGATTTTTTAAATTTGGAAGCGTGCGCCATGCACCGAGCAAGAATGTTGTGCAGAAAAAGGAGGCAAACACGTTGCATGCTGGTCTATGAAAAAATTGATTGCATCTCTGAATGATGAGAAATTGTGCAGATGATCATGCTGATAGGATTGCTGCTATGATCAGATTGCATAATTATATGACTAGCTATTTAATTTCGTGTTATGCTGACTACACGATGTTTCTGCAATACAATGCCGAAATTTTATCGTAGCCGCAGGCAAAAGATTTAGGATAAATAAATGCTATTTATTATGCATGCATGATAGAACTCATTTCAAAATTACAATTCCACGAATCAAGTGGAAATGTTTGCATCCTTCAAAAGCGATAAACATGATAGCTTATACAGATATGATAGGTTTCGTACAGAGCTCTCACTAAACTTGAGAAGTTTCGCACAGGCGGGTAATAAATGATCGTGTCATGTATTCATGCCGATACTGTATGAAAACTGACAAGACGAAGGGATCGTATGGATGATGGTCTTGTTGCTCTGAGTCAGAGGGACGAATGATGAGAAAGCATGCTGCTTACTACTTTCGGCGAGTGAATGGTGAAAGCCTGTGAGTGTACAAGTTGCATTGTATACACAGAGATCGGTTCACATCCAAGTAATAATATTTCCCACTGAAGCATTATAGGCATTATTGTGCTCACAAGTCAGAAACAGAGGAAGTAGCAATATCCTTTTCATCAATCCGACCAAGACCAGACTGGTGAATGGTAAAGTGGTAGTTAGGAAACTTGTGTACAGTTCTACTCTGAAAATACGGTGGTGGTGCACCGTTGAACCCCGCTTGTCGTTCAAAGAGAAACGTTATACGATACAACATGGTTTCTGCTGATTTCAATGCATTTGCAGAGGATCAAGCATGGAGATGACGGTATGCTTTTTTTTTCGATTTCATGGCTGCAAATCCATTCTGCTGGAGTGTAGACACATTATGGCTGTTGTATCCCCGTATAAAACTTACATCCTCGCATGTATGTATAATATAGAATCTCTGTTGTAATGTGTAGTGTAAACCCATATTATTGTCTAAGCAGAAAAGCAGTGACAGAAGAGAGCATTCGCATTCGTAGTAATTTTACTGCCATGGACAAAACTCCCCCTCGCTTTTTCTTTCCTCAGACACCATAATACCCATTGCCGATTCTACTATGTCATCGTGCGTAAAGGGATTCTCGTGGACTATATCAGTATTACTTGCGCATTAACATTATATACATACAGCATGCCTATACAAATATCATGAAATTTTCTTTCCATCTTTATGTCTATAGTGTAATATTTATGATATGAGTTGAGTATATAGAAAGTAAGAGACAGTAAGGGAAGATCTAAGAAAACTATATACGAGGTGCTTGTCTCGTATATGGCTTTATCTTCTTCCAACTAGAAACCACGTATAAAATGTGTATACATACATAACTCTAGACACGTTTGAGACTTCCCTTTCATGTGTATGCGGAATCTCAGAGCATCTTCTCTACATGGCAGGCGGAGGCAGCCTTGACAATGAATTCCAAGCACCACAACTTTACTGCTGCACTTTCTTCTTCGGGAAAGGAAGAAAAAGAACTTGCGTTGCCTTTACTGTACTTGTCTGTCGTCGCCGGAATAACGTCTAGCTTTTCTTGCAGCTGTTATCCTTTAAGGAGTAATATAAACTTAACTACTTTTTATACTGTGGCGGGGAGAGTGGAGGCTGTTTCGTACGTTTTTTTTACAGACACATACAGTTCAGTCTAGTTGAGTTCTTTGGCTTGAAACTTTCAAACTCGAGAAAGATTTTTGCCCCGAATAATAATGCACTGATATTGTTGCAAAGATGCATGATTTTACTATCCCCAGTTCCACTAATAGGAGTAATGTTTATAGATGCTGCTTTACGCTATAGGAAATAAGGAAAGCGTGGCAACGTTGAATAATCGAGAATGAGCAGACATTCACGCACTTTGCATTGTGCACCACGGATCTTGGATTCGAGAAACTTTGAAGGAAATTTAGAAACAGTTATGAAATGAGCATTGATGATGGTACTTGTTGTAGTTGCTATTCTACGTTGTTTTACTATGCGTTATATGTTTCTAAAAAACAAAACTCTACTTCATATTACACACAAAATAAGTAAAAATGCAGGTACCTATATGTACATATATGTAGGTATTTTGTTGAGGCAGCTTCATTCAACTGTTGTAGTAAACTGAAAGAGCTCGAAATTGTTAAAGGGAAAGGAGAGGACGAGAGGATGACGACGACAAACTGCAATAGCACGCCCACCCCTTATCCTTCTTTTTCTCTATTTTCCTTATCCATTTTCTACTCTTACCACCTCTCATTCTCTTTGCGTACTCGAGTTGCTTTTCAGGGTGAATGTGTTGATGATGATGATGATGATGCTCTTTTTCTCTATGCTTATGTAAAAAAAAGTTCGTCCATTGACTTTGTTCGAACGATCGTGTTTTCCTCTCGTTCTTCTTTGACAAAAAATCTACACGAGCAATGTTCGTTGTTCGTATAAGGTCACATCACATTTAAGAAATGATCTGCTAGAAAGAATTTTAAGTAATAGTAGGGATAAAAATGGTACCGGTACCAGAAGCTATAATAGTAATACAGGGAGCTAAAACGAAATGGCTAACTTCGTTTATTTACCTAAAAGGATGAAGTTGTCTTGAATCTTGTCTTTACATTTGCTTGTAGCTGCACAATGTTATTTACGAAAGGAAGTTGACTAAAAAACGTCATTTGTCATTCGTTGGTCGATGTGGTTAATGAAATGAGTTTTTGTTCTGCTCTCTACTATGAGTGCATTCTCTATGGCTTAACTATAGAGGAGTGACTTCTTTGGTTGACGATGACGGCTGACTCTTCGAACCAGATAATCATTTTCATTCGAATAAATTGTTTGCTCTTCTTTTGTCAACCAAGCACACAGGCTCCACACATAAAGAAAAGTGTGATGATCTGATGACTAAAACAGCGAGCCGTGGAAAATGGGCGCTGTCTGTCATCTAGGTAATGCTTCTTGCTTCTCTAGTGTCTCCTCCAGAGTTTTCATCATCATTCTTCAGTAGTATGTCAAGAGAATAATGTGCCACTGACTGATGATTGACTTGTTTATTTTTATGATTAAAATAAACCTTTTGGTATTCATACTCCTGCTTGTACTCTCTGTATATTTTACCATTGTTAAGAGTTTTATTAACACTGCCCTGCATTGTTTTAAATAGAAATTCTAGCTGCATACAAATATACAAAATCAAATGGCATGCACGATTCCATGACATGCAATATGCAATGCAATGCACACGCCATTATTTAGTTCACCCAAGAGCCAAGCAATGATGAAGAGCCTTTAATAGTATCCAGCCCATTGCACTTGCATTGATGGCGACGATTATGAGTTCAAGAATGTTAACGATTTGTGGGGATGATATAGTTATATCAAGTAAGTGATGTGATATGATAATCATTTTATGCGCTTTGTCCTTTGTCTTTGTGCTTCTGCTGAATGGATCAATGCATGCAAGTAAGCAAACACAAAGTAAATGCTGTGCTCAAAGTCGAGCTGGAAGAGTGAGATAAAGCCACTTTAAATTGTGGATATAATGAGGCGGTTGGTTCATTGATTTTTATGTTTGCATAATGGGGCTGGCTGGGTTTTGTTGTATGCAGAAGGAAGTTTGCATAATAATGACTCATATAATAGTACAGCAAACTGTGTGAGAAGCCTTCATGATGATGATGACAGTTGGACTGAGCTTGTTTTTTTTTTGTTTCCTTCCTGACGATTCTGTCACCAATCTTTCTAACATATGTGGACTACTTTTGTATATTGAAATAAATTCATGGTAAAATGAAAGTCATCAGAGTGATGTATAAAGTATTGTTGATAATTCCAGTTGTTTTGTTTGCGGTGGCGTTATATGTTATTGGACGATAAATAATTTTGAAAACGTTATCTGTATTGATATGGGATGTGGACTTGGTCTCCTTTATCATGTATGCATACAATTAAAGATTAAAGGATGATTTCATCCAAAATACCTCATTAGATAGCAATGGGCAGTAGTGCATTTGAATCAGTGCAAATATTAAAATCTAGTTAGGTCAGGTTCATTCGTAAGTATACGAAGAGCAACATTTTAAAAGTTATAAAAAAATCTTAATTACTAGCATAAGGCTAGTAGTGCATTTTGAGTGTACTATCACTACCAGCCTCCCGACTGACCTTATTTATCAGTAATTATTATCTTCGTTTGTATAAAGAACACACATTCAAGTAGTTTTATTAGACATGTTTTAAGATCCCAAGTTCAGGAATGCGCTTTAAATACAAACAACATCATCCTTGGTATATGAAACAATAATTCGAGGAAGCGGACACTTCACAATGACGTAATGTATTTCCCACGCATTATTTGTAGCGTGATTAAGTATTAATTGTATTCACAGAAAGTGGTCTTGCTACAATAAATGCGCGTTAGTACGCCTAATGGTGGTGTGCTATATACATTTGTAAGGTTTAAAAAGCATATTATTTCTATTATTCATTTCAATGATGACTTTGTTTGTGTTATTGAATCGCGCAATGCTGGTCTTGGTACGCGTGGTAATGAAGCCACGCAGTAGTGATTTATAAATATTTTACGGTGTGTGACAAGAAATATGAAAGAAGATTCGAATAAGTGAACCATAAAGGTAAAACAGAGCATAGTAAGACGAGTTTTTACACGACACATTTTAGACTGATTATATCAAAAGGAAAGGAAGAATATTAAAAATTACACAGAAAAACATTCAATTTGACATGAAAAGTTGTAACTTGTGTGATTGTAAGAATCGGAATATGTCATTTTTTCCTTGATTTCCACATACGAAGTTCAAGTAAGTAACCTTATATAGCTTTAAAAAATCGTGTCAAGATAAATGCAATTTGTGAGTAATCCTCTTCCTAACGTTTTCCTTTATGTATAATAATAATATTTTTATCATCATGTTCTATATCAGTACATTATAAAAATATATATATGTAGGCATACAGTTTTTTGTTGCTGCAATTCCTCTCCATTTTACATCCCTCCCCATTCGTTTCTGAACACCAAGTTTTGAGGCTGAGGGTTCATCTATGTATATATCCTTTTGCTTTTGTACATACACTGTTGTATGATCATCATTGTCTCAATATCTCATGATCTGGAGGTTTTCGTTGTTGGTGCTGCTTGCTATACATTTTTTGTTACGTATTCACGTTATGTATGTACATAAGAAGAAAGCTGCACAAACTGGTACAGTCAAAGCTATATACCTAACATTTTTACCAGTTTTCATGTTGAATGTAGCAGCAGCAGCAGCAGTAGAATATCGCATCATTACGAGTGCGTTGCTTTTTGCTTTACCTATAGCTGTTCTTTTACAAGCCCTTCTTGGTTTGGTTGTTGTTCGACTACCACTTCTGGTCTGGTGGTGGTGCATCTTCAGCTTCCAAGATTCAGTGTGAAGCATCGACGATCTCGTCAGTCACTCGCTAACTCACTCCCTGTTCACATGAACTGTTGTTGTTACTCACCAAACTGCTAGAACTGCTCCTGTTGTAGTGGGTTTTGTTGTTAAAATCTCTCACTCTGAAAAATTACACTTCTGTCTTCACTCGTTGTTGCAAAGTTGTTGAGAGTGCATCTTATACCAAACGACCACTACTCCTACTCCAGTTTCTGTTTTCTTCTTGTGACGACGAGAGCATTTTTCTGTTTCCTTACATTCAACGAAAACACAAAAAAGAGCTTACACTGTGTAATAATATATTATTTCCTTCTTTTCTTGTTGTGTGGAGTGCATTATTGTACTTGGTTGAAACGTTCTTTCATTCTTCAAGAGTATAGTACTGTTTGGGTGATAGTTACAGTGTCGTCGACGCGGAGTCTTAATTAAAGCCGTGTGAATGTGAAACAGTTTTTGGAAAAGGAAAGGATACGAACCAAGAGGATTATTGCAGCAACAGTAAGTTGATAGTTGACAGACGTTCCAGCTTTATTTGACAAGGGTGGATGGAGTATTCCTTCCTGCTTCTTTGCCGCTTTTGCTACATTGTGTGCGTCCATATAATATATATAATACTGTTACCCATTATTATTATATTTATACATTTGAGAGTAACGAGTAACCTTTATTAACGAAATGCGTAATATATGAGGATTTTTTCAAACTTGAATGATTTTTTGAAGAGAGCATTTCAAGTCAATCGGTTGGTTTAAGATTCTTGAAAGACATCTACATATTTACATTTACTTAAAGTCGAGAAAAGAAGCATGATCATTGAGAGTGGCACAACAATCCTTTTGCTGCTTAGTTTTGACAAGTTCTTTTATTGCATTAAGAGAAGAAGAAATTTTGAGACGGTGCAGCAAGAGTGATATGGATATGATAATAATGGTGAAACACATGCAAGAGAAAGGAAATGGTAAAGAAGCATTTTTGTGTTTTGTAGCACTGCTGTTGTGATGGCCGTTTTATTTCGTTAACTATCCTCTTCACGTCCTTTTTGTTGATGGACAAGTCGTCTGACTTTGTTCTCATGTCGGTCTTTAGGGGAGAGGAAATCAATCTTTTGACTAGAGAAGTAGAAAACAGTGCGAGTCTCTCTGGTGGTATAGAAGGTTGTGACTTGTAAATAAATGGCAGATCATTATCCCTGACCAACAGATTAGACTTTTACAGAAAAGCATTCCCAGTACAAGTTTCTTTCACTTTATATTTTACTTGGAGTAATTCGTAAGTGAGGATTAAGATACGCATTTGCTAGTTTTTGCCCATTTGTTTGATATTTATGGAGTAAAAGAATGGATAGTAGTAGGGATGATGATGACGAGGAAGGAAGTGCCTTGAAAAGCTGGTAATCATCATTATTATCGTAGTCATAACATGTAAGTGCAGCAGCAGCTTTTGAAGATGAGGATGAAGGAGGATTGTATCACCATCTCCGGATTTTGTTCTCTCTCTCTGTTCTTTTCACGAAAGTTTGCTCGCCAAATGAAGGGAAATAAGAAAGATTTGTTGCTGCTGTTGCAGTAAAAAGGGAGAGACAGAGGTGTTAGCTTGGGCTTTTTGTTTGAGTGGAGGAGGAAGGATGAGCAAAAAAAAACATTTTGCCTGACTACTACTTCTCTCTACACTGCATGAGTAATAGCTTCATCTTATCGTTTCCGATTCCTCTTATACATATTAAGAGTAATTATTCATTCGGATGAAAACAGTTTTTAGCTACAGAGTCATCATTATCATCATGATGGTATTTATCTATGTAGCTGTAAACTGACATAGAGAAGGGAAGAAAGAATTTTTGGTGGGCTTTTATCCAGTTTCCTTTTTCGGTGAAAAGAAACAAAATAGTGAGCTAATGAATGAATAGCCTCTCTCGCTTTTCCCTTCACATATCTTCTTGTCTACTTTTGAATTTACATGGTGGACAAGCTGCTAGATAGAGAGATGAATCTTTTGGGTGTGGATTAGCATGTTACGGAAAGATGCAACTTTTGTTACTGCCATTCCGTAACATACAACTTTGAACTTCAGCTGCACTAAAAGATTTCCCCAGACGAGAAAAGACTTAAATATATTCTTCTATTAATTAATGCGCAATCTATAAGAATACATCAGAAGATTGTCTATATTTAGGGAAACGTCTTAATACAAAGATACCGTAATGAAAACTACATGGAATTCGTATTAAACTCGTTAACGGCTAAAAGTGCAATATGATATGATAATCACAAGTGTGAAGATATACCTACACATATAATATTGATAACCAAACGGTACCGCAAACAAACACCAAAATCTGTCTTAGAGAAAAGTCTACATCACACCACAGTTGTGATGCATGTGTTCACTATTAGATACATGCCTGGTTTCATTTGGCATGGTATGATGGAGACGATGTCATATCTATCATCATTAAGTAAGGATACAGAGATACAACATTCCATAAAAGAGTGTTGAACACTGCTGACGTTGCCTGCTAACTAACAACGAACAACAAAATAAGAGGGTTTCCCGTCTTTATTCCTACTAATATAAACATGCATATTTACCATTTACCTACTTGCTTTTTGCGTTTGCACTCATATATTCATACCAAAAATGAACTTTTGTTTGATGGCGAGTGAGTGAGGGTGAGAAACTTTAACATTGAGACTGCTACTTCTAAAGTTTTTGGGTAGATACAACTGTTCCTTTACTGGTGGCACTGGCACCACTTCGTGTCGTGAAAGGCATTAGACATGTCTCATGGTTTTTTTCTTCTGTTAGCCTGTTCTTCCAATCTTCATTATTATTATTATGCTTTCGTATTTGTATGGGGATATGTGGTATTTAACAATCATATTAATAAAGCCATACTCTTAAACGGCGGATATCTGAAGTATTTATGCATGTACATATATGCACAAATGCATGTATCTGTAAGCCAAAAGTTTTGTTTCTCTGCGTGCATTCATTAAATTATTCCTCACTGGATTTTTTATTATCGAATTCTGTCATTTTTTCGAGCCTTTTCTGCTCTGGTATTAAAATGTTATTAGTTTTTGTAAGGTGAATCCCCTCCTGTGCTGTCGTTGTGGTTGTCGTCTTCTCAGGTAGTGGTTGCTGAAAGTGCAACCAAGGGTGAAAGGATGCATAAATGCACAGCATGATTGAATTGCAGGTACCACTACTCCTAATGTGCTATCATTCCACCCAACCACATCACCAGTCAGTAACTAAACCGAACTTTGAAAGCAGCGAGATAAGTATGCATGCACATATATAGGACTGCATTACCATTGTTTGAAACAGGATCAAGCAAGGCAATACAGGAATCACGATGAAGGTGGTTTCTACAAAAATACATTGTGGTATTGGTATTATTAAAGGAAAATATGTAATACCTCAATATTATTTTATACATCGCGTATATTTATTCACAAGTATACTCAGCCGGGCCGCTTATTTTATTGTACTCTGTAAAGAAGTCTGCTTCCAGACGCCGACGACACCCGCACCCCTCATTATCCTTCCTCACCTATTGTACCTTTTTTATGAACTTGTATGGGTAGTATTGCAACGATGTTTTCCCTTTTGAGAATAATGTGAAATACATAGGTAGAGGGACGCTTGTGGGGAGCAAGAAAAACTCAAATTTTATTACCTTCGCCTGTCCAGCTTGATTTTTTTCGTGCTGCTGGCTTGCCTCATGCAATTTACCTCATTCAATCCCTCCGATATGTATGCTGATAAACTTTCAGGATAGTGTTTGCTAGCATGTTTTTTTAAAGTACAACAATCGGCATGATAGCGAAATCGAATACTCAGTTCTCTGTGTCGACAGGTTAGGGTATGTTCTTTGCAATCTTGACCACAGGAGAGAGAATTTTATGAAGCCTTTGTTTGAACATTTGGTCACGCTCGGAGCAATGAAATCCATGCCATGCTCGTAAATACAATCTAGATAAATCTTTGGTAAAGTTTTTGCACAGAAACACACAGAGAAAGAGAGTCAATGCAAACCTGTAAAAAGCCTTCAAGGGAAGTGATTTAATGCCAATCTGCTCAATTTTCTTTTAATGTTTGCAGCCCAATCCGCAGGTGGGGGATTGGATTGATTCTCTGATTGCGAGGTTTATATTTTCTTGCATACGTGTATGTAAGAGGATACTTGATTTTGGAAGAGTTTCTATCTTCCTCTCTCTGTGCTCTACTCATTCGTTATGTGCAATGCTAATTTTTCGAGAGAAAAAATACAGGATGATGGTTTTTATTGTTATTAAAATATATAAATCGCGATCATTCAACCAGTTTCTTCAAATTAAATTGAATTTATATGTTTGCATTTCGTTTCGCGATACTGTCGACGATAGCTAAAGAGAGGTATGGATGTTTGAACAGGCGTGATTTACACTGACACGAAAGAAAACATCATAGTTAGTTACCTACGTCAATGCGTATCTTTAAGCGGTGAATGAATGAATATTTTACACATAAAAATAAAATACTATGGTATGGTGTGAACAACTCGATAATCATTCGCTAATAGGCCATTTAAAAGTATATTATTTGTTGCTGCCTTGTTGTATACATTGCTCATGTAAATTAGCGACTCTCGTTGACTCTGTTGTATCATATGCATGCAAATAAGGCTCGAGGGATGGAAAAGTATTAACACATAAAATAAAACATATAGGTGCACATGTAACATGAGAGAGCATGACTTTTAAAGGCAATTTATCTCCGTTGTAATTTTGATGAATAAAAATGCTGTTTTTTCTTCAGCTTACCCTCACTTCTTCTTGCTCACATTAAAAGAGGAAGTGCATAATATACCAACATCAATGCACATCCCTAAAATTACGTAGGTATGTATTACGGGATGTATTGAAGAGCTCAGATTCTCACTAGAAAATGAAGTGAAAGCGTTGGAGGGAGGACGAGCGTGAAAATTGAGCAAAGGAAAT
This sequence comes from Willowsia buskii, assembly GCA_034700685.1. Taxonomy (NCBI): domain Eukaryota; kingdom Metazoa; phylum Arthropoda; class Collembola; order Entomobryomorpha; family Entomobryidae; genus Willowsia; species Willowsia buskii. The sequence goes on along the minus strand of JAQIXW010001630.1, from coordinate 7,151 downwards.
GCTTTTGTCAATCTATCAAGCATTAGTCAGCAAGTATTTTTTCACGGTATTGCTCCACAGGAAATTACAAGACAGGATTAGAGTAGATAAAACAACAAGCTGGTTTTCTTACATGGTCGATAGTGTATATATAGACATCATAGTAGCAAAAAGGATAGTGCCACACTTTACACTATACTACCTTGAATTGTGTAGTCTTGTTTGTTTTTATTTGAAGTTTACCATGTAATAATAATGTCATAAAAAGGATACGCAGAATGAATACGAGCCAATAATGGAAATTAGAATGACAGTTTGTAATTACCGTTGTGTGTCCCTATGTTATTAGAATATAAGTAAATTAGCTGCACTGTACTGTACGGGATTTGTATTTAATACAATCCTTGCAACTTTGCAACTACCAGATTTTATGTCATGTCATCCAATTTGAAACGTGAAGAGAATCCAAAAATATCCAATATTCATATGCATGGTTGTTCCGTACCAGTAGGATTTCATACATCACACGTTTAGCCAAGCTGTTGAATATGCCTCATCCATGACATGACGTGAAAATCATAATTGCATATTATTTTATGAAAGGAAATTTGATCTACATTTTATTTGGACAATCTCCTAATCAAACTAGTGACCGTGTAGCTTATTACAATTGCTACGCTGGATCTTCTGCTTTGTCATATATTCTAATATTCTTTATTAGGAAAAAGAGCTAAATTCCATCATACTTATATTACCTGCTGTCAGTCATGTCGCTTTTATTCCACAACCAGGGAGCATCATATTGTATTTCAATTTCAGTGTTATCTTTTAGCTTGTTATTGTGATTACACACACAGCAGACGCTACTTTAAAAGGAATCCATTTGACACACATATACAAGATTATGTATATATAGTAGAGCACAGTTATTCAGTCTCATCAACCTTCGCCTTTGCATATACTAAAGTATCATCGAAATTTGACAGGGTGATGTACAGTAAAGATTTAGCAGATCATAAAAGGAAGAAAAACGATTGCTGAGATAATAAAATAGTACAAGGTAAACATCACATATTAATTGGCTGTGGGGTATCGTTTTATTCAAGACACATTTCTATTTAAAAAATCAAAGCATAGGATGAAACAATCAAGTTTAAGACAGGGTTTATTGTACTCACTTTGAACTACGTCAAGGACTTCAAATTTCTCTCAAACATGTTTAGATGCGATAAAAAAATTTAAGAAATATTGTTTATCTCGCTCCTTACGGACAATTCCCTTTGCCCAGATTTTTCATCATTTAAACCTACATACCATTTAAAATTATGTTCATATGAAATGTATTAGAGAAAGCTGGAGGGATATACGTCATGATTGGCTGTGTTGTAACAAGTCGATCCAACTTAAATCATCACTTTCTAAGCCGGTTGAGCATAATATATAAGTGTGATAGCACATGTATAACCGGGAAGAATTGATGTAGGCTGTCGTGAGGCTTGTTTTAACGAACATACTTTCATGTGCAAATGTGGTTAATGGTAATTGATAACTTGGTTGCGTTACCCCTTTTACTGCTACATCATTAGTTGGTTGGGTATACTTATAAGTAGGCAATGAAGACGGTGTAACCATTTCTGTCAGAAGTAACTGGTTGCCTCCAACACAAGATATGTTTGGAGTCGAATTAGGCGCAAAGTTGATTCGGGAACATGGTAAGGTAACAAGATAATAATAATGCCTATCATGTATATACCGCTGATCGCACTCTCTTATCTTTCTTACATTACAGAGAGAGCTAACAACCTTTTCATTAGCGTTTGCGATGCACATTAGTTATAGGTGGTCGCGACATGACACTTTGTTTACACTGCATGTGTACGTAGACACAGATAAATGTGAAAAAAGTGGTAACTTCCTTAGGGAAATATGATTGTAACCTAAAGCTTGTCTGCACTTTCAATGGACGACAGCTACATGAACTGTAGGACAAGGTGCCGTTTTCATGTTTCACCGAAAAAGAATTTGCTAGTAGACAGACATGGATACGTTTGTACGTGATGGCATAATCACATTTTTTTGTATAGGTATGCATGTATGTTTGTTTTAAAAATGTTTACCCGAATTGGAACGTGTCTGCGTGTAACCATTTTGTGTTCCATGTTGTAAATCCTGTAACTGTCAAACATATTTTTCGCGATAAGTTCCAGAGAAGTGTGTGTACATTTTTTTTTCACTTTTGCTCTGCCCGTTCGTGCAAGCAGACTGTCTCAAATAATAATGTACACTTTTTGTTCATTCAAACTTTGTGTGAGAGTCGATGATCATGAGAGTTGCTCAAGTTCAGGGCTAAAATAAGTAAATCTCTGTGTGAAATATTGCAGGGACTCGGATTGAACACGAAAAACTTTTGGCTGCTTACGAACTACGTGTATAATATTCTTTTAAAATATGTAGAAACTGCAGGGAAGTGAAGAGAATAAAAGGCTTAAGACTATAGTAGAAACGGAAGAAAAGAAACTGCTTTAAAAGTTTGACTTTGAATTGATTGATTCCTTCAGTTTTTCACACTGTCTGCACGTTGCTTGGAATGAAATGGGTTATGTTACTTCTCACATCCAATGTGTCAGAAAAGAATGCACGCGAGAATTCACGTAAGACATTTAAGAGAATATTATGTACTCTATAATCGTCATCACACTCGTCCAGCTTTATATGTGCCCGTCCGTATTCATGAAAAAAGTTTAAGTTCTCTTCACTGCTTCAATTTTCAATTTATTCTTTCACTTTACACGTATGTCCTTTATAGGAGAATTTTTATTACATGGAAATGGACTTGCAACCATATAATATGATCACACTTTATACAACCTTTAGTTTAACTTGATTCATTCCCTTTCACCACTGTCTTTTCTTTCAAAATAATATGTTATATAGTGTGCAGTCTATAAAATTCATTGGTAAAACGACTTGTTTGGGACCTCTTTAAGTCTTCCTTGAATGATCCTTTGTGGAAAAGGAAAAGGCATTTTTCACGATAAGTTATGTGGAAAGAAAACACTAGTGTCTCAAGTCTCAATATAGGCAAAAATGTTAACTCTTCATATGCAGACGATAATAATAACTGTGTGTAGAAAAAATGAAAATTATAATGAATTGGGTATGGCATATTATATTATATAACATGCATGGAGCAAGGTATTTACATATCCCTTTTCTGGGAAGAAAGGCAAGTGATGATCTTTAAATTGTTTGGCATCCCTGACTGCTCTTCTTTCTCTAAAAAAGAAGTGATCTCTTGCTCTCTTGTGTATACACGGCAGGTTGAATGCAAAAACTTAAATACAAAACACACTTCTCAGGGAGCGTGCAAGTTGCCACATCCCCCAAGAAAAAAAGTAAATGAGCTCGCATGTACCTCCGTCTATTTTTCATATTTCCCTTGTACAATTTAAATCGGGTTTTTATCCGTCATGTACGACAATATATAAGTTTACGAACATATTGCAGATGCATAAAAGCGACTGAGATGTGAAGCTTTTCGAAGAAAAGAGCACCACCATGATTGGAAGCACATAAACAGTTTTCTCTCTATCGACTGTTCGAGGACGATGATAAGTATCGCCAACAACGGGAGAGAGAAGAAACCTGTTTTATATTCATAAGAAGCAAGTGAAAGGTCGACAAGATGGGACTTTATTTAGTGAGAAGACGAAAATAAATGTTCTACGGATGCCTGTATTGAATGTCAATTGACAGATAATCGAAAGGAAAAGAGGTGCGTGCAGTGCACTGTACATTGAAGGCTTCACTCACAATACATGCCCATATGCTTGGATGAAACTCCTTCAAGATGAACATATATAAAAAAATTACTATTGGTGAATGTCAAGATGATATAATAAAAAAATATATTAAATATATACAATCTTTTGAGTCGTCATCTATGTCACAAGCATACACACAATTCATCTCATTATTACTGTTATTATTATATCTAAAAAATATTATGCTTCGTTTTTGTTGAGTTGTTGCAACGCGCTTCATATACCTTACCCTCAATACAAGACTGCTTAGGAAAAACGAAGCAGTTTATCGCTATCCGTTGCGTGTTCTTGTTATAATGGAGTTGTGGCTTTCATCCTGTAACTGAATATGATTAGGTATCTATTTTTGTCGCTGTAGTGGCAATGATCTCGGTGATGAAGAAGAATGTGAAGAAATATACACAGTACCACAGTTGACACACCACACAGTACAGGCGTTGTTGGTACCAAGCCGAAGGAAGGAGAGAAATATGCTCATTCGTCATAGGACAATTCAAAGTGATGAGTAATGTTTTCGAGATGATGAATAAGCAACGGTTGATATGATATGATGAGTACAGAGTTCTCTATTGTAATTTTTATTGCTACGAGTGTAAATTGATTGGGCTATTGTAGTGAGAAAATCATGTTTTATAAATAGGGATGCATTACTTGGGGCTTCTTTTAATTATATTATTGATAATACACGAACAAAAAATGGATTGTTGTTTGGGATGTATGGATGTTGGTTGCTTATTTAAATTAAAACATATGGCAAGCAGTCCGCTTGGTTTTATTTGTATCCCCAGAGGCAAAAATAAACCAAAAGACTCCAGCGATGATTTTTGACTGACGACCGGGTACGATTGACGTGTTGTTTTATGTGGCTGACTTTTTGTGGTATTGCATCTTGTTGGCTCGTCTCGTAGTTCAATAGTCTTACCTATCTCGTAAAGTACAAGCAGTAATATTGTCTTCTTCTTGATGGCTGAATGATTGAACTATTATTATGAGTTGAGAGTGTTGCAACGACAGTTTAAGGAAGAGGGAAAAAGTTCACAAACATATTGCTGTGGCATTTCGTATCTGGCAGTATAGTAAGTGAGTAATTTTTTCAATAGTTGTTGCAGTGCAGTTTCATGAGAAAAACAGTAGGTTCAACTTGCTGTGCATGATCGTTTAAGCGGAAAACTGGTACGTGCTGTCGACAAATTGTGTTTCATGTCACTGCTCAAAGTTCTGCACTATACATATATGTATATCTTGCACCGTATCTTACAAAATAATCTCTGAAAAGAAGGGTGCAAATTGATTTTTGAGAATTCGAACACACTATTTCACTTACAAAGGCAGAAATCTGAAAGTTAATGCTAGGATTGGACATACATAAAGAGTGTATTGTTAGTGGGTGGGGATTGTGGTTTGGCCATGCGAATCTCCAGATTTCTGAGTATTTCTTGCCATTCAACAAACACTGTTATAAAATAATAACAAAGTACTTACTAACTACCATAAAGCTTGGACAATAGAGGGGCTTTTATATAAGGCTCTCTCTGGTTCAATGAAAAGAAAACTCATTTTGCCGAGAGTTACGTTGCAACGATTTTACTTGATTTGATTTCTTATTGAGTGACGACAAGTAACAAATTCAGTGCAACCTGAGAACACATGCTAGCATATACTGACTGAATACAACAATAAAAAGGTATCTTGTTTAGTACATCAAATTTATGTGTTTACTTATGACACAAATTTATAGTCTCAATATATTTGTGCCTATGTGTATACTTTGTCATTGTTGTTGGTAGGTCGGTGGGCACATATTATGGATGGACGGAAGGGGGAACGCTGCTTGTGAAAATGTTTTAAACTATCTATTGTGCACATAAGTAACCCTTTTCATTGCCAACGATCAAATATTTAGCTACAACGTGAGGAGCTCTTGAAAAGAAAGAGATGATAATAATGTGCTAGCAGAAGAGACGATTGTAACGAACGACTGATTTTGAGATGCTCTTGAGAGTTGTTGAGTACATACTTCAGTCGATAGATCAATAGCAATCTAGTAAAGCGGTTAAAACATAGTGGTAGTACGTATATAAGCGAAGAGATAGATAGACAGGAAAGTAATTCGTATAAAAAATAACTGCAACAATCTTTGTTTCGTCGGCTTGGCTTTTCCCTCCAAAATCTTTACTGCGGTTACACACTTCTGTTCGTTCTACGGCTCCAATCGAATAGACTTAAATTATAGACAAAGATTGATTTCACCATTACTATTCTGAGACGTAGATGGTAGAATTCAACGCATACAGTTTTAAGCATGTCTTTCTTCCTTCATCTCATTTTCTCTAGAAAAACAAATCTGTTTTAGAGTTTATTGTCCTATGGTATATGGTACTAGGTACTAGATAGAAGCAAAACAAAATCTGGAAAAGGATGCACTCGTACAAACGGATCTTTATAAAATGATACTCTTTGTGCACTTGTAGCACTCCTACTGCTTCCCTGCTGCTGTTGTATAAATACAACATACAAAACTACAGAAAGAATAAATATTATCAAATAAAGTTGAAGGTAGATTTGTGTGTAGAAATTCGCACTAAACGGATGCATATAATAATATAATATGGAGAACTTGTTTTGGTTAAATGTATGAAGACTTTCATAAGAAAGGTCGGGAAGGAGAAACACTTTTTACTGTCACAATGTATTCTAAATTCAGATTATACGTATGCAATAACAAGGGGATTTTATGGGACATTTTAAGTGGGTATCAAGCATCAAAGCCAAAGCTAAGCTTTTTCACTTGAGTTGATGTGGTGTCATTCCGTCGCTGGAAGGACGGGTTACAAAACTTGCTAGAGTATAGGCAATAGATGCGCAAGTGGGTGTAAACATTTTTCTCTCTTGTGATAGCAAGGTAATTTTTTTTACTGGAAACCTGAGAGAAAGTTTTTGATAAAGTCACATAATATGGACTAAAACAAATGTGAACGACTTAAAAAAGATAAAAATACATCAAGGAATTCAAAATGGTTTGAAATATAAATTGTCTCGAATTCTTTCAGTTTTAAAATAAAAACTATATGTACTTATTTGAATCATCATTTTTCAAAGTGAATAAAAATAGTCTGCAAATATTTTAACATTCGTTAGTTAAGAGTGAATAACCCCGGCGGAATTTTAGTGTCAAAAATAATGTCAACTAACATTTTATCAAGTTGATAAGGCTAAATTGCGCTCAAAGTTAGCAAAATTGTCAACTATATCACTTCAAACTAATTTAACCTCCATTGAAAGGACATGGTTTATCAAAAATACTTGCAATACACAGTCAAATAGCAATCTTGTGTAAAAGTGTTTTAA
>JAQIXW010001629.1:0-18432 GCA_034700685.1 Willowsia buskii | reverse complement strand
GAACAGAAAACTGTGGAAGGAGAGAGCATTCGATGTGCAAAATGTGAAATGCTCGACTCTTATTGAAGGCTTATGATGAATTTTTGTTTCTTTCTTTTTGGTTTTTAATACATTCAAAATTCTAAATAAAAAATTTGAAACTGTCGTTCTTAGTTTTAAGTTCATTCTTAGTTCAAGTTTATCATTCATTGTTTAAAGTGAGAAGGACAGTATTCAAAGTAAATTTACACGTTTTGTTTAGCAGTTCTAACAGTGCAGTTCAAGTTTCAAACTATTCCAAATACCGAATTTTTATAAACAGGTCGATTTACTCCACACAGGAAGTAAAAGTTTAAATATTTTATTTGTCTGCTTTATTAAAAACCACAACCAATATGACCAAAATAAAATCACAAGTAGTTGTTAGGAACATGTGCTATTGATGACCATATAAACTACATAGTTATGACATGAATATATACTTATTAAAGGTTTTTAAAAATTGAAGTTTCCGGTTTGAGTTTCCGTTCCGAAATAGTCCCAAGCAAAGTCATCTAGTGTTATGCTACCCATAATTGACTTTTAGAATCGGTCGGCGGAAAAAACAGTTTTCCACAATGGGCACCTCCCATGTAATTATTATTTATTCTGTGATGAAACCTTACCTTGAATAGCTATGAATGTAGTTTCCAGGCTTTCCTTTAAAGATTGTTATTAGTTGTGTAAGCCAATTATATTTCAGTTTATTTCTGATTACAACATAGAACTTGAATTTTACTGAGCATTTTCGGCTGTATTTAAATCCGGAAGTCATTCGCGACTTTATTGAAACCGGAATGCTAATGAGCTTTTGGGCTTTACCATTTAATTTTACACAAGAAACTCTATTTACTTTCAATGCGTTTAACAGGCTATGTAAAATGTAAAAAATACTTCATCAAAATCAGCATCAATAGTACTTTTATTATTATTCTTTACACTTATGTGTGCGAAACTAATTTAATTAAGACAATTCAACACCTTAGTCGTAGTTGTCGTTAAACTCCTAAATAAAATATACATTCTATTTATAATAATCTTAGTCAATAAAATTATATTTGAATGCATGTCACTGCTAATCAATTCATTAATGAGCATCACGAAGCTTATACAAAATAGGGTGAAAGTTAATGTCAATATTGCAAATATGCTTTGTCGTTCAATCTGTTCAATGGTCTTCTCTTTTGGCTATGTGGGTCGTCTCCAATATTTATTTTATTGTAATATCGATACGACAAGGATAACCACGAATCCCATAAACCTGTGAGCCCACTTTCAAAAACCTTTGAATACGTATTTCCAAGCCAGTGTCTACTCATAGTTACAAATTCAGAGTACCATTCTTTTGAAAAAACTCCATCAGGCAAAACATGACACTCAACATCTATAATTTTTAAATCTTTTCTTATCATTGACTTTAAATTTAATATCGAATTAGAATGATGTGAAACGTCAGTATAAATTTTCTTTTTCATCAAAAAATTAGATTATAAAAACTTGAATTATACAAATGCAAAATTCCTAGTTTTCTAAACACAAAGTAAATATCAGCTTCAAAACTAGCTGTATTCGCCTGAGCTTCACTAAATATTTTATACTTATTGCATCTTTCAAACCATCAAACAATTTGGGTACAGGTGGAGCCACCAAAATGCTTACAATTCCATTTCCATACAAGCCGCAAACAAAAATACCAAAAATTTGGAGGACTATAATTAGCTTTGTTGTTTCAAGATAAAATGAATTCGAATTTCCCAAAAAAGTTCCAAACGCATCCAACCATACTTGAAGTGTTGATATTTTTCTTAAATGATATGTTAATACTAACACAAAAACAAATAGTGTTACCAGCAATATCACCCAAATTCTGGGAGGAAATGCTTCAATCCAAACTGTAAAGTTGATTCCAGAAGCTTCTTGAGCACTTGAATGACTAAAGCAATACGTTAGGCGTTTTTCCATAAGTTTTGAAAGTTTTAATCCAACAATTGTTCCATATACGCTTAAAAGTTTATTTGGTGTATTACTATAAGATAAATCATTTACAAAATATTGTGCAAAGACACTCTTATCCATTTTGTTATATTCGTTACGGTTTTCATAAGAAATCATATTTACTGACATGTTATGATGCTTAACTATTGTAATTGTTGACATGATTTGGCTGCTGCAAGAAACAAAATGATTTGTCTTAAACAAAAGATTAGAGCATTCAGCTCTTACATTTGTGTAAAGTCTATCAACTGTATGGATATAGTAATATCGCATAACGACAGCAGTAATTTGTCTGTTGTTTGTAGAGTAAAATAGTTTTTTGTGTAAATTTTTTGACTTAGAAAGAAATGCCAAATTATTTGTTTCCAATGCTCCTCAGCTATATTCAGGACTACAGTAACCGTTGCAAACAATGTGGTAATGAACTTTAGAATTGGTATTTGGGCTTTCATTTGAGGCATACAATACCAGTTTTATAGCTGGTGCATTTTTTGTTGGAACAGAAAAGATATTTTCAACTGGATATTTCTCAGAAAGGTCGAGAGTCGTAGTTGGGAAAATAAATATGGTTGTGGGATGTAATGAAAATGTGTAGAATGGAAAAATTACTGGGGAATGGTGGATGAAATTTGAGATTTCAAATATTGATAGTATAAGATGTGCTGGTTGTGTATATTTGTAGGGAAATTGGTGGTCTAGGATATCTGTTTATCTTCTAAAGAACATGTTTCGTGATTTGCCAAGATCCAGAGTTCACATTCTTAATTAATGATTTTAAAACTTCTTTCAGTGGAGTTACTTGACAAGGATCTAACGCAGTCAAATTTGTGATTCCAAGATATAAAAATAATGATAGTATTTTAATTATGATCTTCATTTTTGTAAACTTATGTTTCTTTCAATACATTTGTTAAAGATGGGATTATTATAAAAGAATATCTGGATTTTATGAGAAAAAAATTCTTGTAAAAACTTTTCTGCGAACAAAAAATTCTGCGCATATGACTGCGAATGGAATGCATTACTGAGTTATGTATAAAATATCTGCTATGATATATTATGAACATGTTATACTTTTCTCTAGAAGGAGGACTATAATAACTAAAAAACAAATCGATACACGTGTAGCCGTTACACGTGTACAAAAACAATTAAGAAAATTTAGATTTGTATAATGCGGAATGTGTGTTGTTGATTAGAAAAGTCTAGTCCTGGTTATAGCATGCAGAATTAAACGGGTTTATTGTTTTTATGTGACAGTGCGCCCACGTAAGAGTGAAAAACTGATAGTTATAGTCATTTCATTTTAACTCCGACAATTGGTAGCATGAAAGCGATTACTAAAATTGATATTAAAATATATATCTATAATTATTTCAATAGCAGTTATTTTCTTTCAAAGCAACACGTGCTAGTGTAAGTGAATAATTTTTTAAATAGAAATGTGATGTTTTTAGAATAGATGGTATGACGTTTCAGTTAGAATATAAAAATACACCATATTCATATAATTAAAAGATAATATTATCATGAGTGCCAACGAGCGGTTGGAAACGTTATAATGGTTTATTACCAGACTTAAATATTTTTCGTCATAAACATTAATTCAAAAAGAGAATACTATGTTAGGCCTACACTGCCTCGCGCAATACGAAACCCAAGTAAAGAATTTGAACCCACAACGAAACATAACTATATTGTTTCTTCATAAGGAAGAAAATACATTAACATTGAACCTCAATATTTTCTTCATCAGATACTCACTTAATTTGATAAAAGCTATTGCTAGCATATATACAACGTAATAAAGTGATGTAAAGCTTTTCAAGCCTAAATTTCAATAAGCAACTATAGATTTTTATCAAAACGTTATGAGTATAAAAAATAGTTTTCTTTTTCATATTTTGTTTATGTAGCTGTCTTTAATAATTGCATGATTATTTTTACCTGCTTTTGCATAACCGTATTATCATAATACCATTTGCTATATTACGACAAAAATATATATTTAAGCATTAGTTATACCTTTTATTTTGTACATCTGTAATATGTAAATATGCTTAATTAAGTACTACAAAATATAATTAGGTATGTAGTAAAAAATGTAAAGATTACACATTCTAGTATGTCTAGAACATGCGTTTGACTTTTGTCTACTAGAACAATTCAGATTTTGTACGTAAGACCTAAGATCTTATTTATAATTGCTACCGACGTTTAAAATTTTAAGACATGCACACTAACAATACATAATAAGGGTAATAAAAGTATTTACCTATCCAGTATAATGCATAAAACAAGAAGGTAAATTAATTATTGAGTTTAAACATTTATTCAAAAATTGGAAACATTATCCCATCAACTGAGCGCAGAAACACGTAGTAAAAAAATACAACTTCTGAGCCTGTCTGCAAAATATAAAATGGGCCACAACTAATTCCTACAGGCCTAAGAGCTTTACATGCTTTAACATAAGATCTTGCTTCCCGTTTGCAAGAACGTTTACAATGACACAGATACATGCCTGCTAAGTTTTCCCTGATTTTTATCAATTCTTTACTTTTAATTCGGCAAACTATAACCGGAGGCATAAGCAGGTAAATAAAGAAGCCACAAATTAAGGACACTGTCGGAAAAATCCAATATATTTCTTTAGGAAAAAAGACAAGCCCACGAATAGTGGCCACATTACAGACAACAAATATTAAAAATCCAGCCCCCATCGCATTTCCCACAAGATAATCAAATGGTTCTAGAAATGTCTGAACTGCTAATTGGAAAGCTGCATATGACCTTACAAAACGATTGGTCGAATTTAAACTATGGTTATTAGGAATTCGATATAGTAGCCCCATATTGGAATCAAGCAATTCTGTAAAATGGGCTAATAGAGAAAATAAAAGTGAAAAGAAACGACATGCCTCCAATACGCATATATACACAGTTATAATTCTAAGCACTGTACACACGACTGATCCCTCTTGAATTTGCATGGTTTCTGTAATTCTTAATTTGGGAAATGTGTAAATAAATGGGTCCATCTTGAACGAAATTAATGCTGGCGTCAAAACAAATGGCATTAGAAAATAGTTGGCAACCACAAACTGAAGTACATAGGATGAAATTTTCCAGTACGATGTTTCCTGAAACGCGGTGCATTCAATTACGTAATTTTTATACTCAGCATCTAAAATTTGAAAGGAAATTTTGATTTTAAACATGAATTGTATAGTTTACCAGTATATTATAAACTTACGAAATCTTTTGTACAGCTCCTTCAACTTGTTCAATCCATTAACCATATCTTCTGAGTATTTGATAAGCACAGCTGCTTCACTCCAGAGAAGTGATGACATGAAACCCAAGGCGACTGCTAAAGTAACACGAACAATACCATTCCTCTCGAAATCTGATATCACCCAAACGCATGAGCCATTTCCGACAATGCAGGCAACAAAGAAGACATTGAAATACCAAAGCCAGTATGTGTGAGATGTTTTCTTAGATGTTTGAAACATTTCTTGGTCTGAGTTCCACTCTAATATTGTTTTGTCTTTGGAGATAAAATAGAAGAGAATGTTGTGGAGTGACAAAGCGTAAGAAGTGTAAAATGTGTAATGCTCAGTTCTCTTCGTGTTAGCTATTATTTTATGTAGCATATGACTTGGATTTATCACAAGAGAAAGACACTTGCATATGCATATAAGATAAACACTTTTTTCCTCCCCGATTTGGGGTGGCATTTTAGTTCTTTTGATACAAAACAAATATAAATTGTAAGTAGGCTGTAATCAGTATTATCTTTACCGTGGAAACAGAAGAATTTAAATAATCACAATATTAAATATTGTTGGGTCATTTATTATGCTGTTTTTAGGAAAGGAAGATTCGCATGGAAATGAACATACATACAATAGAAGGGAAAATGAACTACTGAACTATTGGATAATGTTATGAGAAAATGGTTGTATTACATGATCATTTTTTAAGTTCACCCTGTTGTTCGGACTATATGCCAAAGATTTACCTAATAAGCTTTGTAACCCAATATCTTTTTAATGTCAATTGGAAAATGTCGAAATGTGAATTATATAAAACATGACTTGTTGAATAAATTGGCAATTACCAACCAACTATAGATAGGCAGTTAGATGTGACGTGTTGCAACTTTTATCTTTCGCCACGTTAAAACATTTCCCTTTGATTTTAAACCCTTTGCGCAATTTGCGGATATTATGTAAATATGTTGTATAAGCCAATTTTTTGTGTTAACATCGCACGACTTCCAATTGCGTGACCCAATTTATTTTTTCAATTTATGTTTTAATTAAGAAATACTTAATTATATATTAGTATTATTTAACTTGTTTTTTAGGCAAATAGAGAATTTAATTTAATTTAATATTGATCTTATATTTTCCCATAAATATTAACCTTACTTTTAATTTAAAATTTCATAATTACTATAAATAAAACCGAAAATAATGGAATAATAAATGTATCAAAAACATGTTATATAAGTAACTAGTATTTCAACGGTAAAATTACGGATAAATCTACAATTAATAATTTGAAATAGATGCGAGAAATATGGGTACATTTAAATAAGATGTAATCAAAAAAATTACACAGGAAATTTTTATTTTATACAGCAACTTAGTTCCTCATTTACAAATCATAAACGTGATGAAGTAAAAACCGGTGGGAAATGGAACATTTTTTTCTTTATTTAAAAAACGGAATCATTACTCCATCAACTGTACGCAACAACACGCAAAACAAGTACACTACCTCTGAGCCTCTTTCCAACACATAAAACGAGACACAGCTTATTTCAATGGGCTTCAAAGCTTTGAATCTTTTAACATTATACCTTGCTTCGCGCTTGCAAGAACCTGCACAATGACACAAGTGCTTATATGCGGATGTTTTCCTTTTCTGTATTAATTCCTCGCTTTTTATTCTGCATACGATAAGATACGGCATAAGCAAATAAATAAAGAAGATAGCTATTAAGGACACTGTTGGAAAAATCCAATATATTTCCAAAGGAAAGAAGGCAAGACCACGAACAGTTGCAACATTACAGACAACAAATATCGCAAATCCGATTCCCATCCCGACCCCCACAAGATAATCAAAGGCTTTCTGAAATATCTGAATTACAATTTGAAAAGATGAATAAGACCTCAGCAAGTGAGTTACCATATGACTCCCATTGTCTTTGGGAATTCGAAAGAGTAAAGAAATGTTGGAAATAAGTAACTCTGTTAAGTGGGCTGCCAGAGAGAATAAAAGAGAAAAGAAACGACATGACTCTAGTACACATATATATCCAACTATTGCTCTTAGCACAGTACACGTTGTTGATCCTGATTTGATTTTCAGATTATCTGTAAGTCTTAACTTTGGAAATGTATAAATGAATGGGTCCATACCGAGAGAAGTAATTGCTGGTGTTATTGCAAACGGTATTAGAAAAAAGGCACAAACTATAAACTGAAATACATAAGACGTAATTTTCCAGTACGATGTTGACTGAAATGTGGAGCAACCAATACTGTGGTTCTGGAACTCGGCATCTAAAATTTAGAAATGAAAATTTATGAGCATATGAAATTTTGAAGTATTCTAATCATATGTTAGAAACTTACAGAGACTTTTGTACAACTCCTTTAATTTTTTCATTCCATTAACAAGTTCCTCCGAGTATATTATAAGCACAGTAGCTTCACTCCAAACAAGTGATGACATGAAGAATAAAGCAACTGCTAAAGTTACCTGGACAATACCGTTTTCCTCGGAATCTATTACAACCCAAACGCAAGAACCACTTCCAACAAAACACGCGACAAAGAAGACATTGAAATACCAAACCCAGTACGTGCAAGATGTTTTCTTAAGTGTTTGAAACATTTCTTGGTGTGAACTCCATTCAAGTATTGTTCTGTCTTTTGACATAAAATAGAAGAGAAAGTTGTGAAGTGATAAAGCATACGAAGTGTAAAAGATGTAGGGCTCATTTCGCATAACAGTCTTAAAGAAACCTGTTTTCTTGAATTTCGATAAAGCTGTTGCCGCCACCATATTTTCTACCTTGGTTGGCTCTGAATCCTAAATGGGCAAAAGTTAAAAGCACAATGTGCAAACTCAAGAAATATTTTATGTCTGGAATGGCCTACTAGGAAGTATTCTTATAGTTGTTGTTTTACCAAAACGTTTAAATAAACAATTCTGTTTACAGACTCAACAGTAATTAGGTTGAATTCTATTTTAATTCTCATCAAATACAACAAATAAAACAATGAATGTAGGGCAGAAAAATATCTACAATTTAGGGCATGTTAGTAATTTACCAGTGTAGGTAATATGCAAAATTTATAAGAATTCAAATTAGTTGATAATGACGTGGGTAAATTTTCAATCCACTTAAAAACTCCTTTAGAACATTCTGCTCCAGTTCTTTATGTTTTTTAAAGTTATAGTTTTGTGTTTTCTTTAATTTTTTGGATGCCGATAATTTGATGAACTATTAGGAAAACAAATATTGTGTACACTTTGTGAAAATTTGATATTTTTAATCAATTTATTTAAAATTATTTTAACAAAAGGGCTGTAGTCTTATTTTTGTTTTTTTATGAAAAGTTGTCTATAAAGCACTTATTATTAGTTTCAAAAGTTATAGTCAACAAAGACATAGACAGAAAAAAACATGTTGAGTTCTACTTTTCAGTTATTTTCCAGAGCACTAAAATTAAAGTATAGTTCAGCCATACAGAGCTAAATTCCAAAATAATAAAATTACAATAGAGATAATAAGGCTTTAATTGTCTTTAGCTCTTTTCAAACAAAATGACAAATTAACGATAGCTACAAAAATGTGTTTCATGATATTCAAAAAACAGTAACGCCTTTTACTCCATACAATACAAAAAAAACAAAATTCAGACATTTTTATCTTCATATTTTTTTACTTAAATGTTTTGTCAGCCCTGTAATCCTTTACACAACCAGATCACAGATAAAAATAAATTTTATTCTTATGCCCATTTCATGCTTAAAACTCTATTTAAAATTTTGCTTCATAAATGTATACTCCTTGTGTAAGTATTACATGTCTACTTTTGAAAAAACCACAAAAAAATAGTGGGAATTTCCCGCTTTCTAGTTGTGTCGCGCAACCATTTGTTAAAAATACGATATCAATTTGGAAAGTGCTCCGTCTTATATATTTTGTAGTTGATGATTTCAGCAAATGCGTCATCATTTTCATGCTTTGACCTAACAAAACAATTATTGCCAGTACAACAAACAACGGGAAAAACTTCTTGCCAAAACGCGGGAACTTCTGGGATTTCGTTCAGTTTTTTCCAACCTTTTGCAAGGGAGAAATAAATTGTACAAGTTCAAATCAGTACCAAAAACACTGAAACTGCTATTGCCTTAGAAGAAAAATCCTGGCAAGATATGACGCCACTGATTTCTAACTTTGGAGAGCAGCAATATCTGATATTGATTAATAATTAAATTACTTTGGACTTGATATTCCAGATAACTTAGCACACTCAGTAATAATTCGACAACTTATTCCAGGAATATTATCGGAGCCATCAATATTAAGGAACCCAGGAAACAAAACACAAGACGACACGCTCGTGTGGTTCCCCTTTGACAACGGTGAATTAAATCAAACAGATACCTGGCTTTCTTTAAACTCGTGCAGCAAGTACGAATGGCAGGGAGGTATAAGCTGCTACTACAGAATTGAGTACATGCCATTTGTGCACAAAACCAAACCGTGGAAGTTCAAGTTACCGGTTTTCTTCTCGAAATCTTAAGTCTTTTTTCTTATGGATTTTTGCATGGAAAAAAACACATTCCACAAAAGCCTGGTAAGGCTGGTCTATCTATGTACTCAGGAAAGCAATTTGCGGATATTATGTAAATATGTTGTACAAACCATTTTTTGTATTAACATCGCACGACTCCCAGTTGCGTGACTCAATTTATTTTTTTCAATTTAGATTTTAATTAAGAATTACCTAAATAAATATTAGAATTATTTAACTTGTTTTTTAGTCGAATACACAATTTAACCATGTCACTAGTAGAAAATATTAATTGACATATTACGACTTTTCCAAACTTGAATTGAATCTTGATCTCATAATGTCCCAAAAATATGTAACCTTACTTTTAATTTAAAATTTCATAAGTATAATCAAGGTAATTTACACAGGAAACCAAATTTATACTTTCTACGGCATCTTAGTTTCTCATTTACAAATCTTTAGCGTAATCACGTAAAAACCAGAGGGAAAATTTAACTTTATTTACTTTATTTGAAAAACGGAATCATTACTCCATCAACAGTACGTAGCAGCACGTAAAAAAAGAACACCACTTCTGAGCCTTTTTCTAACACATAAAATGAGGCACAGCTTATTTCAATAGGCTTCAAAGCTTTGAATCTTTTAACACTATACCTTGCTTCGCGCTTGCAAGAACCTGCACAATGACACAAGTGCGTATATGCTGATATTTGCCTTATTTGTAATAATTCCTCGCTTTTTATTCTGCAAACAATAAGAGGCGGCAAAAGCAAATATACATAGAAGCTAATCATTAAAGACACTATTGGAAAAATCCAGTATATTTCAAAAGGAAAGCAGGCAAGACCACGAACGGTAGCAACATTACAGACAACAAATATCGCAAACCCGATTCCCATCACAACCCCTAACAAATAATAAAAGGCTTTCAGAAATATCTGAATTGCAATTTGGAAAGCTGAATATGCCCTTAGGAAACAACTTTCCATGTGTATCGCGTTGTTATTGGGAATTCGAAAAAGCAAACAAATGTTGGAAACAAGCAATTCTGTTACATGGGTAACTATAGAAATTAAAAGCGAAAAGAAACGACATGCCTCCTGTACACATATATATCCAACTATTGCTCTTAGCACAGTACACATAATTGATCCTGATTTGATTTGCATAGTTTCGGTAAGTTTTAATTTGGGAAATGTATAAATAAACGGGTCCATCTCAAGAGCTATAATTGCCGGTGTTAGTGCAAACGGTATTAGGAAAAAGGTACAAACCATAAACTGAAACATGTACGAGGCAGTTTTCCAGTAAGATGATGATTGAAGAATTTTGTGCAGCTCCTTCAACTTTTTTATACCAAATACAATTTCTTCAGAGTATTTGATAAGCACAGCGGCTTCACTCCAGAGAAGTGATGACATGAAACCCAAAGCAACTGCTAATGTAACTTGAACAATGCCATTTTCTTCGGAGTCCTTAACTACCCAAACGCAAGAACCATTACCAACAATGCAAACGACAACGAAAACATTAAAATACCAAAGCCAGTAAGTTCGAGATGTTTTCTTAGATGTTTGATAATATTCTTGGCTTGAATTCCATTCTAATATTGTGGCGTCTTTTGACATAAAGGAGAAAAGAAAGTTGTGGAGGGATAAGGCATAAGAAGTGTAAAAGTTGTAGAGCCCATTTCTCTTTAAAAGTTTAAAAAAATATGTTTCTTCAATTCTGGTCTTGAAAGCTTGCAAAGCGTTTGATATTAATGTAAATGACATGGTGATCTGATGCTTGGCTTGGAAATTTAAATAGAAAAAGTACAGTGAAATATTATTTGATGCTTTAAGCAGTGTAGGGTTCAGTTTTGACCTGACAAGATGTAATGAAAGAAGCTAAAAACTCTGATACGCGCAAAGTTGGTACTCAGGGATATAGACATTAGAGGTCTGACGAGACTAAACTGAAAAATGTTTTTTTCTTGAAAACGTAGCCAAATAGCGTAGGACTGGACCGCTGACCCTACTATTTTTAAATTTTTGATGGTTTAAAAAAACATTTTTTGATATTTCTTGAAAAACGTAACCTCAGTTTTTCATTAGCTACAAGTTGCAAAAAGTTTCATTCCGATACCTTTTTTAGTTTTCAAATAAATTGGGTCTACTTTTTTACCTTTTTTTTTAAAAAAAATGCTCATTACTTCTAGAAACTTGATTGTATGGGGCTGCAAGTTTGTATACTGATCTTTTTAGTAAAGGGCTATAACATATGTCATTTTCACAAAAATCGGAGACCTGCTAGGTTTTTGACATTCCGAAAATAAATAAAGCTGCTCATTTTATGAATACTTTATTTGCATATCAGTATCTATGTGGTATCATTATTACAAATGTTTACTGCCAGTTGTCGTGTCTCACAGTTTTAAAAACGTAGTATGCATTGCTATATACACTAGAAATCATACAAGTAATATCGTAAAGTTTTTAAAAATCTTTATTATATATATTTCCTTCGTCTTGAGCAACAGTACATTTTAGAACATTTCAAAAAAAAGAGCATTAGGAAAAAACTTGGTATGCATATTTATTTCAAAGAATATCATGATATTATAATTATGGAAAGCAAATCTTTTAGAAACGCACCTACATTTTCTCATTAAAAAATTGCAACTACTATAAATAAAATGCGTATTCTGACTCATATAAAATTTTGTTTAAAATGTTTAAATCTTAATTATTACAAGCAGATCAGATTGAATAACGTGTGAAATAGTAGTTTCCCCTATTTATATCCACCACAATAATTGTCTCCAGAGTTTAGTATGTCTGCTTTCCAGTAAAAACAGAAATATTTGGCCTCATATGATCTACCTACACATTCTTCTCAAAGTTTTTCCCAAAATTTTGAATGTGATTGCTAACTCTGAACATATATTTCTAAAAACATGAATTCCATTTGACAAAAGCGTCATACAAAATATTTTAATCTTTGAGTCGTTCTCTAAATTTATTATATTACTGCAGCGATATCTCTCTCCTGATAAAAACCAAACCAAACACAAAGAATACGCGGCTAGTAGCTGTATAAAAACAGTTGAAAAATCGCCCAGCTGTAACGAATTCCATGAAAAGATGTTACTTCCATAATGCGCTTTTGTCGGTATGGCTGCGATTTTTTGTCCACTTATTATCTTAAGTCTTATAAAATATTCTTCACTCCATTTCTCCAACAAATGAGATGCAACCGCCGCACTAATATACCAGTTTAAAGCTTTCTCGTATATTGATTGCTTCATCATACCAAACGTGTTCTGCTGAGGTACTTCAGTTTTTTCAGGAATATAAATGTCCTTGAATTTGGGGTTCTTAGCTTGAACCTGCAAAAGCTCACGTGAGTATTGCAAACATGCTGAGTGCTTATCTGCTAGAGTTCTTTCCATGCATGAATTTGGATTTTCCACTTGTTCCCATTCCACTGAAATTTGCTTTAAGTATGGGTTTGGTGACTTACTAAAAGTTGTATAAAACAGGCTTTCTTCAAGATTGTGATGAACCTTGGTGTAATTTGGAGTAAATTTACTTAGCTGCATAAAGTTTTTAGGAAATTTCACCGGCTCCTTGTAAGTCAGCTCACTAACCAAATCACCTTTGTAAATCAGGATAATAAAATAAACTTTGATGACCCACAAGACTAGAAATATTCTATTTACATTGTTTTTTGGTGAGAAGCATGGCTGGTCAACCATAGTTTTAAGGTATCTTCCACAAATTTTAATGCTGAAAACGAGTCTGTAACGTTTATAGGCCACGTTATAGGTGTTTATTGAGGTGATGAGTGAAATAATTGTCAAAACTGCTACCAAAAATGGCCACAATGTTACAGGTAATGAGCTCGCTAAAGGTCTCCAGACACGAAATGGCTTGGGAGGATTTAAACTGAATGTAATGTCTTCCAAGAAAACGAGATTTGAAAAGGTTATAAATGGAAATCGATGAATTGTTGGGGTAACAAATGGTACTAGATCAGCTTTCTTGTGAATCAAGTCTCCTATTAAGCCTGTCCAAGAACCATTGTCAGTTTGGTAACCGTAGAGATGCCCAGGGTAGATAAATTTTATGGTTGCATTTGACCTTGTGCCGACTTCTTTTAAAAATTGGTAGTCCACACCGTTTTTATCTTCAGATATTCTGCTGGGTACGTTCATATAGAACACTTTTATAGTTCGTCCGTTAAAAACATCAATTTGGTTAAAATTGTCAGGAATGTAAAATAAACTGCAGTGAACTATTTGAATAATTTTACTATAAGCCAAACATCCATTGTTGCTTGGATGTGGAAAAATGATAACTTTTTGAACAACTCTGTCCTTTATCTGTTTTAAAATGCTTGATGCGAATGCGAAAGATGTTGTTATAAAAATATATTTGTCTGCAGTCACATCTTCAAAAATACTTTCCAATATTTCGACACTATTGGAGAACACAATTCTTGTAAAGCAATTAGAAAAATAGTGGGGTAATCTGGTTTTTATGGTTTTTACTTTGCTGCTGTTATATGTTGTAGGGAAGATTAGAATCGGCTCTGATGGGAAACGGATGTCTGTATTTATTAAGCCGTGAAATGTTAGTACACAATGGGTTGTAGATTTCTTGTTGCAGTTGTAAAAATGGATCCAAAATTTTGGTAAGATTGAGTCAATGTTGATATTGCTCGTTGAGATTCTTGAAATAATATTGTCGCTATTACAATCAATTAAGATAACTAATGTTATCAGGATTGCTATGCTATAACGTATGAAATATCTTAATACAAGCATCATTTTGAATAAATTGTTTTATTTGAAATAGGAACTGTAGGAACTGTCACAAATTGTGTCAAACCTAAAACGATAGGAAAGTTTCTGTGAAAACCTCACGTATCTGCTAAATATGCTTGCATTGGTTTAGAAACCTGTCGTG
This sequence comes from Willowsia buskii, assembly GCA_034700685.1. Lineage (NCBI taxonomy): Eukaryota > Metazoa > Arthropoda > Collembola > Entomobryomorpha > Entomobryidae > Willowsia > Willowsia buskii. The sequence goes on along the minus strand of JAQIXW010001629.1, from coordinate 3,635 downwards.
AGACATTATTTCAAAATGGAGAAGCGAATTTGAAAGCCAGCCATATCGACGTTAATTAGTTTTTTGTGAAAAACAGATATTTTATAATTACCATTTAAAAACACGATCATGGGTATACTGTCCTGCATGTTAGAATGTAACATCATTAAAAATATTAATAACATAGACGCGAAGTTTTTTAAAATAAATTGCATGTCATGTTAATACTAACCGTCAGGAAATTGTATCAGGATTAGGTTTGGGAAATCGGAACGAAAGAGGATAGCACTTGTTGGAAAACTAATGATTGATTTAGGCACTTATTGAATATCGAAATATTCCAAGAAGGTTTCTGCCGCCTAAGTAGCTACATGATAATATTGAACTTGCTTATTAATCGAACGATCAATAAAGTAACAAGAGTAAAGTAATTGATTGTAGCATTTGGATAATTATTCAAGATATTGATTACCAAATTTTGGGGGAAAATAATGCTTGAAAGAGAATGGTTTCCACAGAAAAGTATCTTTTTTCTAACTATAAGAGATGTGACGATGCAAAATATGGAATGCTTTTTAATTTTTTGTACTATTGCGTTGACTCAAAAAGTGGGTCTCACAAATTTAAACTTTTAGATTGCCAGCGACATTTGGTTTTATTAAAGAAGGGCCAAAAGTTAATAAAAAATCCTCGATATGCATAACATTTAAAAACCAACAGTTGTATAAAAACATACAAAGTATAGTCGGTTTGATTAATCACAGAATTGCATAAGGTGTGTTTTATGTCCAATATTGGAATCTACATGTCAACCTCCCCTCACAGATAACTTGCCAAGTTTTACCAAGTAAGCTCACACACTTACTAAGTATTCAACACTAAAAAAGAAGAGAAGGTCACTGTGAACTAGATCCGAAAGTCAATATTTTTTATCAGAATTCCACGAAAAAAAGAAGCAAACAAACAGAGAGAAAAACATGGACCTAAACTTTAAGCAACGGTGACTTAACTATTACGCTTTGCAATCAGACTTCTATGTATTGTCGGCAATAAATCTGTGTCGCAAATATAAAACGCTTAGGATTTTAATTTTTTTTCCATGACACATGAAAAAACAAAAAAATGGGTCAAGTTAATGTCTTGTTTTCTGGAAAATGTAATGCTACAATCAAAACTGGGAGAAACTGGGTCACTCATAAAACAACTGATATGTCATGTTTGATGCATCTGTTCTACGAATTATGTCACTTGATTACATGACAATAAGATATTGATAATTGCACCGGCAAAGGGGAAATCCGCATATAAAAGGCACAGCTGTCGTAGCCGAATGTGCATACAGTAAATATTATTTGCTCTGAAAGCACAACTTCAAACAAAAGTTCCATCAGTCGTTACCTTTTTCCAAAATTTGCAATGGAATATAAATCAATAATTTTTGTTGTGACTTCTCTCGATGGTCGGTTAGAATTCGCTTCCTGTGCCATACTAAACCGAACCAGAATAAAAACTTATGAAGACTCCGAACCAGAAGAATGGTATGGGTCAGCATCCTGTGGTGGAGTGCTCGTTAAGAATTATGGTCACTTAGAGTACAAAAACTTCGGGTTCGTCGATCCAAATGAACGTTTGGATTATTCGGCCACCCAATGCTGTAGGCTTTGACGTTTGGGTAAAAAGTTAAGGAGAGAATTCATCACTTATTATTACTGCTGTTGGTGATGACATCCAGCACATACTTCAGTAAGATTGCTTTGCATAGAAATATTTGAAATATAGTTTTTCTTATGTATGGTGCTAACTATTTATTGATCTTTTTAGAGTGGCACAAGAAGAAAGTATTGAAATTAAAGGCTACGCCCTCGTAATTACGTTTTATTCCGGGTCATCCAACTCAATCAACAATACCCGAGGATTTGCTCTGGCGTATGATTATTACTACCCGGAAATCGAAGCAAGAAACATAAGCGATAGAACTTACAGTCGACATCTTCCTGCAGGTTTTGGCAATCTAAAATATTACGTTGGACGAAGGGCAGTTGACAAGCAGAAGTTGTCAGTTTTTGTAATTTCCCCTGTTCGAGGAAATAATGGCGAATTCAAGAAAACAGAGGTTGCGTTCTTCCCAGATGGTTTAGATTCCCGGTATGATCTGCATATTTACTTGTTCAATCGGTATGCCAACCCTTCAAACAAATGGGAATACGCGGGAAAGTATGTGAAAAAACTTAAGTTATATACAAACTAACTCTTGTTTTGTAGACGTACTTTATTTTAAATTTCCTTTCGTTGCAGGATTAACGGTCGTTTGGAATACGACACGGTTTCCAACTCAGATGCAATTCTTCTAGTTTATCGCAGCAATGGAGCAAATTCACCTCCAAGAACAGGATTTTATTTGCCTTCACATGTTTCACAATAATAAAAACATCCTAGCCATCAACTTCAATATGTAGTCGTACAATGGGTTTAAAATTTTTGCTGAAATCTTCCTCTGAAACGAATTTATTGAATGTGCACAAGTTCAAAAACTTAATAATAAAGTAAAATACCGTACAAGTAATTACTAGAAAAAATATGATGCATAAAATTAAGAATTAAAAATCCTACATGATAAATGTAGAAGTTATTTAGTTTTCACTCATATGGAAACCCAAGCTTAGAACGTGAATTTATGAAATACTCGAGGCAACAGAAAGGTTTGTAAATTATTGCCTTACACAAGAATGAATTCTTCACAATCAATATATCACTATGCCATAATGTCATTGTGTATGTTTGTGTTTCGATAAGATTTGCACTGATTGTAAAACTATAGAGTACAGTTTGTTTATACTCTTATCGACATGTCACGTACTTTTTTGCACTTTGAAACCCTCATGACGCATCTGATAGTGAGTTGGGTAAACAAAAATATGAAATTTGGTGAAGAGCTGAAAATGCTTTCAAATTTATGCAATGTTTTCTCTTGAGTGGTCTCTGAATTACATAAATGCTCGGATAAAAAAATTTGTGTGAGGGAAAAATGTAAGGATTTTCAGATCCAGCAAATATTAGAGCTAAACATAAATTAAGAATTAATCACCCATTACGAATTCAATTGCTAGAAAAGCAATAGAATATATTTGAATCATTCAACGTATTTATGTAATTAAGGGACCACTCAAGACACAAGAGGAAACATTGCGCAAATTTGAAAATCAGCTTGTTTACCGAATTTCCCTTTTCATTTACGAAACAAGGGACGTCAGAGAGAGATCTCACGGTTTCAGGATGGGGCGACCTTGTGTTCAACGGCAGGTCTCCGGATGAGACTAACAAGGATATACCACGGACGATAACACGCAAACTAAATTGAAATTTACCACATCAGATAGAGTTTTTCATGGAGAATCTTATGGTGCTAATCTTAGTCCCGAATGGGTTATTCTGTGGGCCACAGCAAAGCAATTAAAGTTGGTCTCCTACCATGTGTACAGGCAACATAACCGCCGGAACCAGCTCTCTTTTCTCGCTTTTCAGTCAAAAAATCACTTTCAGAGAGAAAATCGAAGAATTGTTGAATGCAGGTAATGTTTCAGCTCAAAAATGAGAGAGGAGACCTGATTCCGGTGGTTATGTTGCCTGTACACATGGTAGGAGACCAACTTTAATTG
>JAQIXW010001628.1:0-18433 GCA_034700685.1 Willowsia buskii | reverse complement strand
TGGTCTGACCAACAATGACATAGAATATCATGTATCAGCCATTGTGTGATGTGATACGTTCGAAAATGTGCTTTGTTTCAAAACTGAATGTTGTGGGGAATGCTATTATTTGGCAAGGTATATTATTTTGTAAATCATATAGCTCAGACTATTTATGCTAGCTAATCTATGTTGTCTTTTCATTTTTGTTGAGCAACAACTAGGAAAATAAAATTGCCTTTTCAATATTACCTGATAGGATTGAGTTTAAGTGGACGTATGGATGATTTTTCCAGTGCAAATAGGCTCTATAATTTAGTAAAATTACCGACGAGTTAAAGAACTTGACTTTAAAGAAAAATAAATGTTGTGTCGAGTCAAGCATTTCATTCTTTCTGGGGAATCCTTGTTCACGATGACATAAACACCCTTTATAACCCTAACATATTGCTTTGTCCAACTTGTACATTATGTTTTATTGGTTGTTCTTTATATTGTAAAAAGGACTCAAAAGGTAAATTTTCTTTCAAGGACATTTTTTCCCATATTGGACACTGAAAAAAGTTATAGCGGCAATTTTGATGCATTTCAGCAGTTAAGTGTGCAATGAAACTGACTATATCGTAGAATATTTTATTGCTTTAGTATTATGCAAGCAACTTTTCCATATATGAATAACTGCAAAAATTGAATTTATTAATGACAAAGATGATGGTGGTAACAGTTTAAAAACCCACTTGCGTCAACAATATGATAATCAGCAGTGTACGATTGTTAGTTTTGAAAAGGTACAATTGTGCATAAGTCAAATGCAAGTTTTGCGCCTATGAATAAGCTAACGAATAAGATACCGACAAAAAATTGAAGGGATGATTTACGGTGAAGCAGAAACTTTATTGATGAATTTCATCGCTAGATTTCAAAGATGACGTTCACGACTGAAGAGATGACGAGTTCATGGTTATGGTTCATGACGTTGCTTTTTGAAAGATAATTTTGATGATATGCACTTTTTCAATCTACTTGTAAGCTGACACCAGTGTGCTAAAAAATAGAAAATCCTCTATTATTATATATGCGCATATCTTTTAAAGAGCTCTTGGTTATATTTGTTATATGGTGCTTCAAACCGAGTCTTCATAGAGTTATGCAAAATCCATGTTTTTCCAGTGCTTGTAATAACTTACGTTTAAGCTAAAGTTAAACTCAGGCTTAATCTACTTTGGGAAAAAATTTTCTTGCTTGCAATATCTTGCAGTCTTCTCATGCAATGCAAATAGAAGACAAGAAAAGGGCAGAACAGTTGCCTCCAAAACTCCCCTAACTGGTTATCAAATTATTAGGGAATTTATTGCGGTAAATTAAAATTGATAGCATTTCTATTAGTCGCTTGCACTGAGACGGGGCATCTTTCACTCTTTTCTTTTGGTAACAGCAAACTTTAGTTTTTTTTTTCATTTTTCGCTTTCTTTTCATTTCGCTTTTACTGTACCATACACTGCGCTTGTTTATAAAAAATACTCTAGACAAAAAGAGTTTCTTCCATTCGTATTTTATGGTTTTATCATCATGGGTAATATGTGTCTCCCTCCACGGTTTCTCCTGTTATCCAAGCTTTGTCTCTTTAGAGTTTGTACTAACAAATAAAACAACTACTTTTTTCCATGTAAGTTGCATAATATATAACGCCGGTATGCATGCCTGACTGCATTTCTCCAGCTCCAACTCTCATACATTCTGCCACAATTTCCACTTTTTCCTAACCAACTGGTTATTCCAAAAAAAGATAGAAAATAAGAAAATAAATGTCATGCCTTTTAAATACATACAACGCACCTATTTTACCTCCTTTTCCCTTCGTTTTTTCTCCAAAGCTCCGCTTGCAAGAATGTCATTCCCCTTTCCAATGCGAATAGCAAATATTACTATTATTATATGTGACTCTTTCCGATTATAATATTTTTCATCTTGAGTATAATGCTCCTGTTCTCGCACATTTTATTTTATGCTAATTCCTTTACTACACTATCAGCAATTCTAGCAAGGACACAAACCAATTCAATGGAAAAGTAGTAGAAGAAAAGCTCGCAAGACAGAGAAGTAAAAATAAAGCACCACGCGTACGTACCAATAACTTTGAGTTAGGTATCTCACCGTCTTACTTTCTTAAACTTCTCCTCTTCAAGGCTCAGCAATTTTTTCTACTGCCAATTGTTGTTTCTAAAATGCTTTGGCAGGCGGAAAAGGTACAAAAAAGTGATGACGAAGAGAAGAGTGTATCTATTCAATCTCAATTCTTCATTGAAATTGTTTCAGTTTTTAAGGATGTTTAATGTAATAATACGTAATTTTATAGCCAATTACGTTGGTGGAAGTATGATGAGATGAATATAAATTGGTCCGCTTCTTTTTGGCATTGTTATTTTTAAAACTAGTTTTCATCTTTTTTTCCATTTGATGGAAGTTTAAAATGCGTAATTACATCATAGCAAATTGAAAAATAGCGAATCGTCGCACACCATTCCTTCGTAGCAGTTTCTTGACAGAGGTTTGAGGTTTCCAAACTGAAAATAAACGAGTGAGAAGATAAACTGTAGGGATTGGGATTAGCGATGTGGTAGGGCAGACACTTCTGAAGGATCCATATTGTCGTTGACTTTCTGAGGAAATGAGCTTGTACAATAGATATGTCATGCGGTGAGAGTACTCAGACCGATCGACATCTCATCAACTTTAATGACTGTCATAGTCATGCCAAAGTTTTATAACACCAAGATAGAAGAGTGACTCGATCGGGGAAAAAATGCGTCAGACATCAGCGTCACGCCTTTCTTGGTTACCACACATGAGGATTAGGAAGGAATATACCTTGTGATCCTAGACGGAATTATATTGTTGAGTCCTGCTGCTACAATATGTGATTTGCTGTCTCATGATTAAGCAAATTTTGCTGTCTATTAACTAATAGGGGCTTATTTTAGAATTTAGGTACTCGTGTAACGTACACATTGCGCATTAGGTATATGCAAATCGATGACTAATCGTTGACATGGGTTTGACTTTAGTTTTGCGGGATGATGATGGCGTAATAACCACCTAATGACGAAGAAAATTAAATACCTAGTTGAAAATGAATTATTTTGTTTTATCATTTAATAGATAATATCTTCGTGACCTGCTTTGTTGAGTTATTGGCTTTGATCTAGACTTATGCAGGCTGCTGAATAGCGTTTGCATTGTGCATATGAATAACACATGAAATGCCAGACTCATTCCACAAACTTGCTTAATGTCTGTCAGTGAAGGACTGCACAAAGTGTCAGTGGTTATGTAATGCACTACTAGGAACTGAAAATTCATTTGAGCAGATTTAATTATTGGTTTAAATCTAAAGAAATGTTGGGGTCAGTATAGGTGCAGTTTTTCTCTATTTGCTACATTCTGTGAAGTAGTTTGTTGCTGCTTTCTACTCTGTCATTTTGTAATATGCATATTAATTTAACTTTTCGATAACAGAGAGAGTAGTGAATAGTCATCCTTTACACCAACCACCGTCTATTTAGACGAGCTACTGCAACAAATTTGCACAATTACTTAAGTGTTATTATTTAACTGCATTCCGCCACGAAATAAAGGTTTATCTACACTAGACCCCATTAATAAATTCGTCTATGATAGCCCATCTTTCGCCATTTTATTTAAATGAGGATCATCAGGAAATCTAAAGTGTGAACAGCATGAATTGCATAGCTAACGAGACAAAATTAGTTCAAATGCGCGTCGTTATTGGTTCTCTTTATTGACTTAAATGATGCATCTGATGAACTGGTACTCTTTTCTTGATAACTATCACGATTGCAGTTAATGCACTACCCAACTTTTAAAAATATATTGTTGACGGCTTCTGTTAAAAGTTCCTCGAGTCATAAAAATTCCTTGATGGTTGGCCAATACACTTGACCAACCTTTCATTTAATAACTGAATTTGGTTTGGTAGGACCGTCATCATTTATACATTTGAATTTCGAATATCCCTAGTATGTGTGAAACTGTTATCAGACTGACACTTGTTAGCACGCACTTGTATCAATCAATGCGTCAACCAACTATATTATTCAGAGCATGTATATTATTTCGTCCAATATGCAGGGGTATGTCGAAAGTGATCATCAATACCGTGTGGACAAAAAGGGTACATAGTACGGTCAATTAAAAAAATAGTGCGCGAAGATTCATGATATAATCGTAGCAAGAATTCAAAAAGCCCATTAATCGATTACCATCATCAAATTAATGAATTATTATCAAATCGTGTTCTTTCCTCTTCTTATTTGGCTTCAGTGATCCAATATGTCTATAAAGGTGATGTAGTGATGTCTAATTGAATGAACAACAAAGTTAAATGTAGACCACACAAACTATCTATCAATAGCGAGCGCCTTCTACTTTACACCAGTCATACATACATTAACGCGTTGAACGGAATGCGTATGGCTACTGCTGCCACTAAATTGTTGTTGCTAAAACGGGAAATTTAATGTGTCATTCATAATGCTATGAGTGATAAGATAACGAACAAAAATACTCGCGACATACCAAACCAATACGTGCGCACATTTTCCTTAAACGTGAAAATGCTTATCTCTCAAGTGAACGTGTCTTGTATTTTACATTAATTGTACAATGTGTACAATCTATATAAAATTATAATTATTTTTTTTATTATTAAATTTTGCACTTCTTGGACGATTCCCTTCTCTCTCTCTCCTCATTCAACAAACATATTGTTCTCGTAAGTTCTGTAGCAGCTAGCTAGACATGAAATAAATAATATTATGAGACATTTTTGCATATCATTGCACATTATCTCATTTCATGCACTTTCATCATCCTTTCTGTATGCGATGCGATGATAGCTGCACTGATGATGATGTATATCGCTCAATCAAACAATTGTAACAGAGCATTTTTTCTCTCGAACAAAACAAAGGTCTCCTGCAAATTGGCGAATAAGAAAAAAAACAAATCAAATCGTACACTCATAAGTCTTGATGTTTTATAAAAGGGAGTAGTAAAGGTTATGTCATATCGCACACACATTAAAGAAGTTACCGGTATTGCATGTACACTTGCTACACGCTCACTTTTTAGTAGAAAAAAGCACGTACACACTTGAGTAGGTAGCTGAGGTGCTTTATTGACTTGCCTCGCCTCATCAGTTTTATATAAATCTGCGACATGAGGGAACTTTGCGAGACTGCTACCTCCACTCTGCAAGGACTATTATTTGCTTATTGCAGTCACTCAATTGAAGTGATATTATGCAATTTTGAACTGGTTAGGTCATTCAAAAAATGGATGTGTATCATAATAAATATTATATCATATCATCATTTTAAAACATTTCAAACTACAAGTTTGACTGTTGACTCTGTCTTTGCCTGTATTGTTGCATGTGCCTTCTTTATTATTATTGCTATTATCATTAGACAAAATTTTGAAAAGGGTGTTGAACGTTTTTTGAGAACAACCGTGTAAGTGTAAAGAAATCAGTATTGCTACTGCTTCAGTTATGTTAGTATGATGAGGAGGATGCTGGCTGGTGCTGGTGATGTTAATGATTATGCAATAATCAAATTAAAATGAGCACGGCAATGATATACATGGATTATAATGGCCTGTTACACTAGTGCAATGATAATAACCAACATGAAAATTAAAATGAATGATACAATAAAATGCAAAAAAAGTAAATCTTGCGTTTTCATTTTGCACTCGATCTAGACATACTTTTTTTAAACAGGTGCATGAATGAAAGACATAATCATAATCGTCATTGACCAGTAATACAAACATTTCTTTGCATGTTTTGATACACTTTTTTCTTCACTAATGATCCGTTACCGTTGCCGATTGTTTGCTCACGTAAAATTGAACTGCTGCTGAGGTTGCGGTTTGTTGTATGATGACCTCCTATTTTTATTACTACTTACTCTGCATGTGTTTACATTTACATACATGATTAAATACCTTGCGGCGAAAGATTGCGCATTTTGCTGAAAGAGAGAAAAAATAAATGAAAAATTCATATTATTACCGTGGGTGAAGACAATGGTCATTAGGAGGATGCAGGGACTGCACCTTGTGGAATCAAACATGGACTTTTATGAAATACGAAGAGTGCAATTTCCATCTCCAGGTGGAATTAGTACAGATACTCTACAATTATTACACTAATCATTTTCATTGTAATTGATCATAACACCATCTCAAGATGAAAAAAATGAATAAATAATTCTACAAAAATCCCCAGAATACAAATCTTGATGGCAATCAGACTCAGACTACAATACTGCAAACATGTCAATAGCTATCGATTTTGACCCGTAGAATGTGTGAAGACCTAGACCCTCAAGATATTAGGCATGAATTGAAATAATGTCATGACCAAAATACACATTTTTAAGATCATCAATACTCAATACCATATCATTATAAGATCAAAGCTCATGAATGCGTCTACGCTGACTCCCTCATTCATGTTTAAAATAGGGGTTTTCTATATTAGCAATTCAGCAATTTGAGATGGATCTGATAAAAATGATATGCTTTTAAATATGCGCGTTTTTGCGTTGATTACATATTGTGATTGATTTTGTGTTTATTTGTTATATACATGCAGGTATTTTTGGAAGATGTTCCTCAAGTGATTGACCAAGTTCGCACGGTACCTACTTATAGACAAGCAACCCCATCCGCTAATCGTCAAGCTTTGTTAGCCAATGTTAATTACAAGTCGCGAGGAGGATCATCACAAGTGCTTGATGAGGAGGAAGATGACCAGAAAGTGGGAACAATTAGAAATTACTCACATATCAACGAAGATGGATCATTTACATGTAAACAAATTGCGTTTGTACTTTGCAAAAATCGTAAAAGCTTATTTAAATTATTCTTTTAAGTTAAAGACACTTTGGTGAATTCATTTAGTTGGATATGAGGCTGCTGACGGAAGCTTCAAAGAAGAAACCAGAGGAATTGACTGCGTTGTGAGAGGAAAATACGGGTAAGATCAGAAAGATGCATAGCATGAAAGGAAAATGAATGTTTTTTAAACAAAGGAATTTCTTATCCTTTATCTACTCACTTAAAAATATTCTGTGTAAACAATAGAACAAGACCTTGTATATGGGAAATAACGCTTATTTAAAAATGAAATAGCATAGACACTCAAGGAATTTTTCCTTTATTTAAAAAACTGTATAGAGTAGAGGGGCACATGTCACGGCACAGAAGCCTTCAGTTCTTCTTTGGACACAGGTTTAAATGTGTTCCCTTCATAATGGCGATTTTTTCTTGTACATTTTCCATTTCACGCCTCTGTCAAGCCAGAAATTCTACAAACTGATAAATAAATAATGTGATGTCCGAAGAAGAAGTGAATGGGAAGACAATGAATGAAAGTAAAACTACTAGAAAAAACATGATACAGTCATTCATGCCTTATATCTTATTCATATCTCAGAGGGATGTTTTGAAAATGTTATCATCGGCATTATTTTTCAGTCAATTAAAAACTTTGTGCTTCGAGTAGGTACAGCAGGTATGATGCTTTGTTATGCAGCCCAGCAAGATTTATGGCTACTGCTTCCCAACTCCCAACAAATAAAATATAATTTCATAAGTGAATTAAAATGCAAACAGACAAACTTGAATGGTAGAGATTCTACAATTGCCGTATCTTATTGCGCGTGGGAGACTATTTGTGAAGGCGATAACTAATTTTTCTCCCTAGTACAAGCCACAAAGCAAATTGCATTTGGATTGCATTCTTAGTCATAATAATCATTATTATTTGTAAAGCTCGACTTTGACTAAGCTTCTGCAAAAAGTGCATCGAGTAATCTAGAGCAAGTAAAAATAACCTACTTTATGGGGATTATGGTCAAATTAAAAAACCGAGTAGAAATGGCTAACAAACAATCAAATTGCTACCTTATAGATTTTGTATTTCACAAAACTCAAAAAATTTCATTGGCAAACAGACGGACTTTTTTAAAATATAAATTTCATAATTCCTACTTAACCAACACTACAAATAACGAGAAAACGGCAGTTTATATTTTCTTTAAAAATAGAAATGTGATCCTCCTAAATTTTTAAATACTCTTTTTTAAACTTTCGAACTTTGAAATTTCTATCTTGCATGGGATAAAATAGCATTATAGACTTTTTTTGCAATTAAAAATGTGGCTCGATAATTTTAGGTTTATTGTAAGCCGAACTACTAGGGATAGTGTTACAAATATGGTGCGCACTTAGCCAAGACATTATGTAAAAAGTAAAATATACCTCTTATTCCTTTTTTGCCAATCCGTTAATCATTTACATGCATCGTTGCTGACACAATATGAAACTACACGTGGGAGCAAAACTAACTGAGTAACAACTGCCTAAGTTGGGCTGGGATATAATTTGCAAATTTGTAAAATAAGTTACTATTAAGAAATCAAATAACTCCCCAAAACATGAAAAGTAAAAAAAAACATCATAATTTCACTGTAAATATATAAAATTATTGTACTACCAGTGTGAATTCATCATGTAAAAGTAACTAATTACCCAGGGCATTCTCATAACTCCACAATTAGACGTTTGCAAGAACTTGTATGCTACCTTTGATAATGAAGAAACAACAACTTCGTTTAGCACTGTAAATAGAATTTCTAATAAGGCATTATTTAACTATAGAAAAGGCAACTTCACCGTTACTCTCGTCTCTCGTGTCAGCTTGAATTAAATAGTCATATGGGAATCGCTTGTACAAATCGATACTGATTTATTATCTTTGATTGCTTCAGCTTTTAAGCTCGCTCGCAGGAACAGAATAGCAACATCGACTGAAGAGGTGTGTGAGGTGTGATTTAAAGATAAGCTTTATTAAGGGCTATTTGTTTAAAATCCGATTAGAAATGTAAAGTACAAATCGAATGAATTGTGAGTTTCCTTATAAGTCAGACAGAAAACTGGGAAATAGATTAATGCTTATAGTTTGAACCTATGAAATGACACATGAAGGAATGCACATAAAAACCCTTTAACCTGATAAGATTAGCGCCCTCAAGGCGTCTACGTAATATTACTGTATTGTGTTATTTTCTCGTTTGTATTTGTCTCATCAAACACGTGGTAGGAATTTAAATAAGCGTACAAACTATTTTTGTGGTTAGCAGTTTCATCTTGGTTTTTCAATGCATTGTTCCATTTACTATAATAAATATATCAGATCACGATCATTTCATTCGGAATTAAATGAATCAAGGCGAAGATTTAAATCTTTCGTGATTGCGTAGCGGCTGTGCTCAAGTAAAACTTATTATGACTAAGCAGATGGGTTTTACTTTGTCTGAGCTTCGAATCCCAGGAACACCTGGGTACCCTTAACCGTTTTGTCGTGCTTGGGATTTTGGCATGGATAGTGTGCTCTATATGTGTGAATCATTCTATAAGAATTAGAACCTGACCTATATACTTAGACATGCACACACATTTATGAATTGAAACTTTTGATTTACAATTCCAATCTGATCACATTATTATAAGTAGGCGAGGTTAGGCAGGGATGCCCGCAAGCAAATAACAATAATTCTTTCAATAGCAATGACTTCTCACTTACTCATGTGGAAGGATAGGAATGCGTTTTTTCTTGGTAAACTTACTTATTGCGCAAGAGGGCCATGTGTCTTAATAACTGCCAGTATCGCTACTTCTGTTAGAGGAGAAACCATTTATAAAACACAAAAATTATCATAACGAGAGTCTATAGCACTGCTACCATCCTACCACTTTCCTGTGTATACTCTACTTTTAAACCGTCATTGTCCGCACTTGTGGCTCTAACTTTATTAAACAAATGAATCACGACTTGAAAACAAATAGCTAAAATTATTTTGCGCTTTCGTGGTCAACAGCGGCGGTTTGGGTTGTGGTGTATAATATAGTGTGCTGTGACCAAATTTATGCTTTAATCCTGTCACAAATACGATTTGTGAGCACGCCATATCCCATCTCATCATCTCAATTTTAGAATGGAAATGGCTCAACTGACCAGCCCCTTCTTGTTAAAAGAATGGCAATGTCATGAAAATGTGTAACTTACGTAATACCTATTTGCTAATTATGGATCTTTTAGATTTGATTTTGAGTGTTTATGGTAGGAGTACGTTGGCTGTTGTTGGTGTGACCCGACTTAGATTGAGTCATAATGATAAGTAGTGGACAGATCACAGATTTTCATGAAAAGTCAGTGCACTTGGCTGTTGGCTGTGTGTTACGTGACAGTCGTGTGACAGTACTAAACAAAACATTCCCCTTGTAAACGCCTAATTACGATGTCGCATTACTGTGAATAGCTTAATTAGAAGCTACTACTATGTACTATGTACTTGTCACGCTTATTAAAACAAGAAAAAGGGCAGAGAAAGGTCGCTTCTTGAAGTATAGACGTCATCAACTACTAAACATGGGAGCTTTTGGTTAATTTAGAAAGCCTTTGCGACACGTTTGCTTGAGTACGTACAACAAATATTGATTGGTATAATTTTTAATGGAATTCGTATCTTTTGATCGTTCACGTTCAGTTGATGACGGCCGGTGATGGTGCGCAGCCATGTTTGTCTGCGAACTGATTAAAATAAAAATAGTTTTTCAAAATAAGTTCGATGAAATTAATGAGTTGCAGGAATAAATGCTTTTTATATAATTTTTATATGCTTTCTTAACATTGCTTATTTTATGTGTTCTGATGATTGTCCTCCCTCACTGCATCAACTTCATTGTCATTCTTGTGAATTAGATATGTGGACCCAGACGGTGTTCGTCGAGAATTTGAGTATGTCTCCGGAAATCCTTGTGATCCTAATGCACCAAAGGAGGAAGAAGCTCTTGAAGATGAGGAGGAGGACGACGAACGAGCTGCACCACCACCAAGACCATTGCTCCGTCGTGTCCGCCCAGAAATCAATGAGAACAATTTGCAAGGTCTTCAGCAAGTTCGTGAAGAGGCTCTGAGCGACGATCAGTTAAATCAATTCGTTCGCCCAGTCACAAGGTTAGCATGCGAATGCCATATTATTATAATTATAATGTTTTAATGATGTTGGAAATTCGTAATTTACTATCTTAACTTTATCCAAAAGCGTGATCCTCTGATAAAGATATTATCAAAGTGAATTGGGGATATTTTTCCTAAAGTGTCGTTCACGATTTTGTATAATGTGGTATTAACTTTATAAAGGAAAACGGTAAGTTGCATACAAAAAATAGAGCCTGAGGGAGACATGGATATGCTGACATTGAATTCTCATATTTTTATGCACAAAACAGTACAATGTTGTGCTATTGCCATTGCATCTACCGAAACTTGCCTACAAGCTAGGTAAACTCTACAAATGACAGCTTTAGTAAGGATAGGTCATTTTTGTACCTTCAATAAAACTTATCAGTTTTTTTAAGTTTTTTAACTTGACTTTGCATGGGAAGGAAGGAGAGCTACTTTAATCGCAACAATGACTAAACGAGTTTGTGTAAAAAAAAATGACAACATAGCTTTTAACATAGAATTTGAAAGTTTCCCACAAAACTACCATGAGCTAGCTTAAGCACTCAGGATTATAAAAACGGACTTGATGATCGTTTGAAAAGGAAAGGCTCAATTTCTCACAAATACAAGAATCATTAGATGTATATGAGAATTATGTAATTCCCTCAAACAAACACCTGTCATTGTCATCCTCTTTTTTATTAGACACTCACTTCAAGTCACTTCACACTTTTATAATGACAGCTATTATGTGATTTTCATACTTGTGGAACAAAAAATTACAAATAACTCGACCTGATTCAAGGTCACCCTTCTCCACACATTGACATATACATACGTATCAAATACAGTTCTAAAGCTCACTGATCAGGGTGTGAATGACTGTGAACTGTAACTTTTATTTAACTTTAAATTAAAACTATACAATGATTTCATCGTAAAATAACAAATTAAAGCTAATTTTGTCTTGATTGTATGGGAAATGATGTTTCATTGGGTTCATTACAAGTATTTTTATTTTTTGTTTGTTTTTCTAGGCAAAGAGTTGTCCGACCAAATAACCCAACACCAAGGCCAAGAATCCGGATCACAACAGCCCCACCAACACTTCCCCCACGAACCAATTCGCCAGCCTTGATCATCCGGGAACGTCCAGTATCAGTTCGCCCATTTGTATACCAGGAACCAAGCCAATCTTTGGACTCTGATAGAGGCAGTCGCCTTTTCAATTTCGACTCTGAGGTGCAACGCCTTGCTCAAATCAGCAGACCTATTTCTCAACCACAGCCACTGTACGAGCAACCTCTTCAAGTCGTCCAACGACACCCCACTCCAACTGTTGCAACTCAGCCGTCACGCCAAGTTTTCGGAGGATCTGCAGCTTTCCGTCACTTCAATGACTTCAACAATCCATCAGCCGCTTCTCCAACTGTAGCAAGTCCTTCCGTCAAATCACTGAACGCTGGACCAACCCTGGCACCTGGGCAAAAGAATCCTAACTTTGGAAGGTACCGCACCGAATTAGTATATGATCCAGCCTCTGGCCAGTACACTTCAGTTATTGTTCAAGCAATGCCACATTCCAATCAAGAAATCGAGCTCACTCAGAAACTTCGTGCTTTTGTTGAGCCACAACGGTCCAACCAATTGAATATCCAGAACTTCGGGCAACCTCAAATTCAATACTTTGGAACTCCTCCAGCACAACAGCCTCAGCATACTCCGGCAGGGCCACATGGACAAATTGATCAATTCCTTGCCAGAAACGCTTACTCCCAGCAACGACACGCTGCCCAACAACAACAGGATCAACAGCAACAACAGCATCATCAACAACAACATCATCAACAGCAGCACCAACAACAGCCACAACCACAACAAATTCAAAATCTTCAGTACTATTCACAGCCCCAATTAAGACCAAATCCTAGTCCCTCCAACGCTCCACCACAGCAACTTTCTCCTCTAGTTCAACAACAGCAGCAACAGACTACTGCAAGGCAGTACCAGTTTCCTGCTGCATCTCAAACATTGGATGACGGCAGAAACCCTGCAAATGGACAGATTGACGCTTTTCTCCGCTCATTGAACATTGATGTCTAAATCAATGTTTTTGAATTGGAGTTAATTTTTGTATTAAATATGTAATAATAGAGAAGCTGCAAAAGGAAACAAAGAACTGATATATCACGATTTTTTCTAGGATGAAGTGTATGCATTTTGATATGTAGTATTGTAAAATTATTAATGATTATTGATTCAAATGTGTACTTTCTTGTTCATATAATAGCTGAAGATATAATAGCGACTATGATATTATTTTTGGAACTGTTGTGGTCGTCTGCATGTGATGGATGATTCTAATGTTCTGAGCCAGTTTGCCATATAATTAAAATATAAGTATGTTGTTTTTGTAACTGTAGAATAATTATTATAAGAAACGACCATAGTATTGCTTTCATACTTTTCGAAATCTGAATGACACTTCTCCTCTTAAGTTTTAGCTTTATGAACAAGTTTTAGCAGTACAAAGTACTTAAATTAACTATTTCAAAAAGTATTTACATGTTCCACTTTTTCAATAATACCTCTTGAGTTCCTTATCTTTGAACGAGATATCTTTTTAATGAATCATCGTGAGGAAGATGAAACTATTAACTGAGCTTTCCATGACCATTTTTGTATTTGTCAATGTAAAGATTCTCTTAAATGATCTATTATTATATATGAAATGTACATATACTCTGTAACTATTTTAAATCCTTTAGATCCTGTCCTAATTACCCCTTAGGTACTTTTGTGGTTCGATGGAACTATTTCTCAGAATCTTCATTCTGTCTATTTCAAAACTACGACTGGATATGAACCATATTATGATGCTGAATGTGTGGTAAAATCCTAGGACTATTGCGTGGTTATCCACGACAAGCTTTACTCTTTGTGCCAATGAGCTTTCCAAGAGTAAACGTTGAATAATGCAAATTAAATTTACGCTAGTGTCGTCTGAACTAAATTTAAGTTGCAAATAATCAAGTATGTGTTACAAGCACGAGCATACAAATTAATGTTTAGGATAGAGATATTTTATAGATGTTACGTTGCGTTTAAGTCTTGTTCATGCACAACAATTATAGTGAATTATTAGTTAAATTAACCTGATGAAATAAAAATTTATTTATGTTGTGTATACAAGCTTTGGAGTTGTTTTATTCATGACATTTGAGCACAATTTCATTGATATGGATAGATTATGGATGCCAACAGTCTATTTTTGCGTTGTGTTACCCTCTCATAAATTATTATATTACTTGCGATAAATATTTGCATTCCCCATATTATGATCTTTTAAGATTCAAATAAATTGTAGGTTCCATTGAAAATTCTTAAATTCTGAAATAAATATTCGCAACTACACTTGACGTTTAGGATACAAGTGTAAATCGTTTCTCGTTAGTCATGTAAATGTAATCATTAATTGCATTGCAAGGATGATGGAGAAAGCTGTGGAAAGGCTGAGGGGTGACGGTAGGTTGCAAAGTCACATATAGCATAATTTATAATGAAACCTCAGAATAGTTATTATACTGTTTTCTGAGTGAAACTGTGGAAATTTCAATCCTTTGTCTACTAATTAATAAGTTCCAGATTTGTATTCGGCATTGACTTAATGATAACGAGTAATATTATGAAATAGTCAAATATAGGGTAGCTTTCATTTTTCTTATCTTATACTCAACCTCCTCCCTGTGAACATCAAACACTGTGAAAAGTAAAGTGTAAGTCAACAAGCCCAACCATGTACAACATCTACATTTAATTTTGCAGCAAATACACTAAATTCGAAAAAATAGTATTTTGTTCTATTAAACAAATAACATTAAGAACAAGAATAATAAATATATTATACGTTTCTTTTTAACCATTTTAGTTTTAGGCAGCTTTAGATAGGTATGTATGTATAGTGCCAAGTTATCTCTTTTTAATAAAAATGTCAGCCTTGTTACATCAAGAGCAATATATTTTTAGTGATAATGAGTAACTCGGGCTGCATAGTTAATGGATCACCTTGTAGGCTGACACAAAAAAAAATGATGACCCTTAATTTTTGTTGACGATTGTTTTTTGTGCTCCAATTAAGCAAGATTGAAGATGCTTGCTGGGCTAGTCTGATTGGCAATTGTATTTGAGAAAGAAAATGATACCATTATATTATTGTCAAGTTTGTAATTAGCAGCTTCTTCAATAATAATTACATGAGTGCATTTATCAGCCATTGTCGATATGTATACACAACCAAGGAAGGGCATTTAGAACTAGTTTTGCTTCCAATCAAATAAAAATTACATACACTGTAACGAGAATGAAGATGATTTTCGAAACACCCTAAACCTTAAGCTCAGACATCAGCCCATTTTGCGTCAGTTGCAAATATAATTGATCACCATACGAGTCATTATGAAATTTAAATACAATGAACACTTCACACATTCTATGTTGCATCTGATAGACAATATTCATCGCCCGATTTCATCTTCAATTAGTTACCAAAAAGCTACCTGCCTAATCTACAATGTCTGATTGACAATCCTGAAATTTCTACACAAAGGGATGCGCCACAAATATCTAAATATATGTCTACTTGGCCATTTTGACTGTCGATCTATTTCTGTAAACCTTGACCTTGAATTCACAAATTTTTATTTAATGATGTAGATGTAACTTACGTGTTAGAAAATGCAAGCTTTACGCCTGTAAATATCGGTATCTCAGAAAATATTGAAATATTCAATTAGTAACAGGTAAGCGCATAATATACCATTCCATAAAGCAAGGACTTACCAATAATATATATGAATGTAGGTAGGTATTAGTTTTTTGTCCTAGCAGTATATTTACATTAATTTTTTTACTTGCCAGTCGTGTGACTATGAAATTAATATGTCGATATACATATAAGAGCTATCCTGAGGTTTTACGAATCATGCACTTCCGGATCGCTGCAAGAAATCTTCCAACCCCTTGAAAAAACGTGAAAAATCAATCCCTGCTAATGATGTTTTTATGACTTTTACGAGAGGGATTCATCAAAGATTATATAATTATAGTTTATGTTGTATTTAGGTGCGTATTTAATATTGAAGCCAAGAATGATGATTTACTTAGACCTAATCAAAAACAACGAACTAATGGAATCCGGAATCAATAAGGAAGAAAAATGTTGCCAGAATCACAAGAACTTTATTATGATTAGGTTTACGTGAGAGGTTAAGCTTTTTATTTATGTACATGCCTATTCTTATGAAAACTTCCCGAATCATTGCAAGTGAGGATTACCATAAATATCCTACCAGCATCTTAATGCTTATTATGAGCGTTACAATACAAATTCACCCATTATGCGTTGGAATTATTATATTAATACTAATTATAGATTCGAGAATTTATTTTTATTAATGTGCGAATACGAGTAGCATCTTTATTGAAAACTTTCAATTCAAATAACTATAGTCATGTTTTGTTTGCTAGTCATCAAAATCAACGTCTTAATGGAAGATGGCAGCAGCTGTCGTACTTCTTTAAAGTTACACTGTTAAACTCGCGGTATAAAAAAGAAATCGTGTGAATAGAATACCAAACCGATGATAATCCCTGGTTGGTTACGTGTATTCCACTAAATAGTATCCGTTGCTTGCACATTTCGCGCTTGATAATCTCACCGAATAAAGATCATACTGCAAAAACGTTTTATATTATGATCAAAGTTTTAACTTCTTGTAACATAACACTTGCTTATAAGATAAATAAGGAGCCATTATAAATATAATGCTCGTGTAAGTGTAAAGTTTTATATGTATTTGTTTGTCGAATTGGCCTAATGTTTTCAGTATACTTACCTTCTGTCCTCTGAAATCATAAGGTATTCATTGCATAATTTTGCTTTCACTAATATGTGTTTCATAATTTCACAAGTATGTAGATTAAATTGCCCATGTTAAAAATGATTTTGATTTGTATCGAGTCCTGTAATTCAGAAGAGGTAATCCTACGTTTTTAGGAACGGCGAATGTGGAATCTTCCTCATCTCTGAACGAATATATATGGGATCCCAAACTATGCTTTTCAAATTGAAGATATGGCATGTGGGCTTATATTCAAATCGGATAACAAGGTAAAAGAACTTGGTAATGTTTGGTTTCCCATGATAAATTTTGTTGAACAGACGAAGTCCCAACGTTGCTGACATTAGTTATCTATTTTATAACACTAGTCGTACATTTCAGAACATCTAACCTAACCAATACCCTTAAGTTTCCTATTTAAAAATTTAAACGAGAAGTGTTGGGATTCGTGTCAAGTACAAACAATGTTTAACCAATACCATACACTAGAAGTCACTTAATTAATTTTTTCATCATTTCCACTTCTCCATCAGAATGTTTACAAAAACCTAAATGGTTAACGTTATAATCGATTATTCATGTATCAAACAGAAATAGAGTCAAGCATGTCACAGCATATTATCATTATGATGCTACTGCTACATTACTGTCATATAAGCCTCTTTTCTTGACGGTTGATTTACAACATTCAAAATCATCAATGCACTTCAGCACGACATTATTAGCGTTTTTTATATGTTCAAAGCTAAATACGGTGGTATTCGTCTTATTGAAAGGAAACGACATATTATTACACGTTGTAGGTATGCAGTAAAAAGTAGTTCAAGTTTACAATGAAAACTACCGTCCTTCATGAATCATGATTAGGATAAACTCGTTGGTTCCATCATAAGCTAATGTTTTCGAACAATGTTAAAACATAACTTGACAAACATTGCGCATCGTAATTAGTACCAATTAAATCAAGCATTTATCCCCGAAAAAAGTTTAAGCAAACATTCCTGCATAATAGAGAAACTTTATGGCTTTCAAATCGAATCCAAAGTGCTACAGTGAATCGTTTAATCTGGAAACGATTTTTACTAAATGACACAATGCTCTATGCGTTCATGCACATTGTAGGGTGTTTTGGCATATCATAAATAGAATATATTTTCGTGTGAGCTTACAATATCAATTGCTGTTGTTGACATACAACAATGATTTGTAAAATATTGGGTTTCCTCAAATGTTTTTAGTCTGTTGGAAATAAAGCATTGACCTAATTAAAGCTGCAATACTTTCTATAGGTTTGAAACGTACATCAGATGATATGAAACGTAAATGAATAGTTTTAGGACTAAAATACAAATACAAATGCAGCTGAGGACACATACCTGCCTAATACCAATAAAAGCTTATATTTAAGCTCGTTCAAAAGTTGTATTATTCACAATAAAATTTGTTCAGCTAA
>JAQIXW010001627.1:0-18441 GCA_034700685.1 Willowsia buskii | reverse complement strand
CTTCCAGGCAGATCTCTTGCTGTCGCGGCTCAGCTTCCCTTCCAGGCAGATCTCTCGCTGTCGCGGCTCAGCTTCCCTTCCAGGCAGATCTCTTGCTGTCGCGGCTCAGCTTCCCTTCCAGGCAGATCTCTCGCTGTCGCGGCTCAGCTTCCCTTCCAGGCAGATCTCTTGCTGTCGCGGCTCAGCTTCCCTTCCAGGCAGATCTCTCGCTGTCGCGGCTCAGCTTCCCATCCAGGCAAGCGAACGGGGTCGTGACGTAGCTTCCATTCCAGGCGAGCGAACGGGGTCGTGACGTAGCTTCCTTTTCAGGCAGGCGATCGTGGGATCAGTGAAGTGTCTTAGCTTCCCTTCCAGGCAAGCGTACGGGGTCATGAGGCAGCTTCCTTTCCAGGCAAGCGATCGGGGGATCCGGGACGTTACTTAGCTTCCCTTCCAGGCGAGCGAACGGGGTCGTGACGCGGCTTCCTTTCAGGCAGGCGATCGTGGGATCGTGTTTCAGCTTCCTCTCCAGGCAATCGATCGTAGGAAGATCATTCAGCTTCCTTTCCAGGCAATTGGATCGTGATTCAGCTTCTTTTCCAGGCAATAGGATCGTGATTCAGCTTCCTTTCCAGGCAATAGGATCGTGATTCAGCTTCCTTTCCATGCAATTGGAACGTGATTCTGCTTCCTATCCAGGCAATCGATCGTGGGATCGTGACTCAGCTATCTTTCAAGGTTTTAAGTTCTAAGTTTGTTTTATAAGTTTTGTATTTGAAATTATTTTTAAGTTCTGCATTTGAAATTATTTTTGACTTTTGTATTTTGCAAATATCTATCGTTAATAAATAAGGAATAACTATAACTAATTATGAAATATGAAGTATTTCATTTTAACTATTTCATTTTACCAAAAAAGTTGAAGCTCCTAATGCGTTTCGTGTTTTATGACTCAAAAATGTAACATTTAGGTATAAAAGTTTATATTTTAATAAGTAGAACAGAACGCGATGGTCTGTGATTGATTGATGTTATTTTATGAATTCAAGAATTACGTACAAATCGATCGAGGATTCAGCGCAATATGTAATTGGCAATACGTTCACACTGATTGAATAACAAATTGTTGAACCGAGCGAACTGCTTTGATAGAAAATGCGAAAAAGTATTCTGGTTTGGGTATAACTAGACAACTGACATTTATGAGAAACCGCCAATAGTTCCTTGGATGTGATATTGGGGATAACGCGAAGCCAGCTAAGATAAGCTTGTCACCCAGTTCGTGGACCTTGGGTTTGGGTGTTTTATGGTGTCCATGACGACTATTGTGGAATGACCAACTAACGACATGACTAACGAGGGAACCTCACGGGAAGTTAGTAAAATTTGGCCTTGATACTTGGCATGGTAAATGTGCTTTATATGAAATTCAATTAGGCGTATTTACTTTTTCTGAATGGGCCCTTTATTTAAAATTGTGGGCATTTAAATGTACTGACTTGCAGAAATTGATTGCCTTGAGCAAGGCATTTTGCATTCTTTTGTGATTACAAACCTTCAAAATGATGTGAAACGTTGTTTTTGTGAAGTTTCTGGTCCAAAACAATTATTTCATTCAAAAAAATTCAAAATCAATTTTTTTTAAAAATACCAAAGGGGGGACCCTTTGGTGAACATGAAAATCCCATGTTAAATCATATTTAAAAAATTCTGTTCGGTGGGTTCCAAAATTTGATGAGCTCAAAAATATGAGTGCAAGACCCATTCACAAAAAGTAAATATGCCACGAATCATTCCTCATTAAGAGTATTATTCGACGAAAATATGAAGCGATTCTGAGACTAACACCCCGTGAGTGTCCCTCGTAAGTGGAATGACATCTTCATCACTTTTGAAGCAAAGATTGCTGGGAAGAAAAGGGAGCTTATCAACTATGAAGAGATATTATGTTTATTTAAAGAAACATTTTAAGGCTGGCATGATGGTCACTGTGAAAGAACGAGTTGACCGAACTTGGATGAAACTCTGAAGAAATTCGGAAAAATATACTGAGGGTATTTTTCGAATGCAATGCAAAATATTATGTAAAATGCATGATCATCAATGATGATGGATGAGTTCATGAAAGGGAACAAAGACACTGCTACCGTTATTTAGCTAAAGTCATCGAACAATTCGGGGTATCGTGATATTCAGAAGGTAAACGGCGGCAGCTGAAAAGGTGTCTGGACTGGAGACTTGTGTTGTGTGTGTGTTTCTGTTTATAACAGAGAATCAGCCTGCCTGCATTGATTGCATTGCCGACTGCGCACTCGTCGAAATTAGGCCAATTTACTGTGGAACTATTTTTAACTGCTTGTTTAAAAGGTCAATCAAATGGTACTCACGTGAATTGAAGTGTGCTAATCTAGCTTTTGCAGTCAGTGGGAAAGTTTCAGTTGAATATCATTAAAATTAAAAAGAATTGCCAATTACATACTATTAGTCAAGCCGTTACAATTAAACCGTGACCGTTTGGTGTAATCGGTTAACCCTTTTAATTCGTAAAAGTTTAATTGCTACTGTCACAGTTAACGCCAACAATTGTTGAGTGGGCATTTCAACATGTTTCCTATTCGGCGGCCCTGTGCGGATGCTGTTCGGTAAGCAGAATCGACAAACAGACAACAGAGTGATCTACATGACGGCGCACAATTATTAATGATAATTAATTTAACCCCTTTAACATTTAATGACGATTTTTTCTGTGGCTTTCCAGCTCGGGACTATCCGTACTCTGGTCGCCCTCAACCGCCCTCTATTCAAGCAGTGGATTTTACACGAGCCGAATCTTCATCAAGCAATTCCAATGCAGCAGTGCCACGAAAACGTTCTTTACTTCCACCAGCATCTGTAGTACTGATAATCAACTGGCTAAAGCCGACAACACTACTAACAATGATAGTCAATCCTCCTCCACGATGAGTCCTTCCCCTCCAGCTTTAAATACGGTTTTGCGTGGATCCACATCATCCTCCGTTTCCTCCAAAGCTTCAAGAAGCAAGCATCCTTTTATCCTGCCCCTGAAACCTGTGGTCACAGCGGATGGCAAGATAAGTGATCAAATTAAATTTGCTGCAGCACCCAAGGGAAAGGAGAAGGAGCTTGAGGCTGAACCCGAGCGGAAAAATAGGCAATCTGGTGGAAATAATAGTAAGGGAGGGGATCCTGATAAGCCAAGTTTGGATAAGCTACAGAATACTTATAATAATTTACAAAAGTCTGTAAGTTTTAGTGATTATCAATTTTGAATATTTTTATAATACCTCTCCAAAAAGTAATGCGTTGAGTAATTAAGAATTTAATTGCTAATTTATGCATTTTTATAGTTGGAAAGGACCTTTACACATCCCATGGATTACTCAATTTACCACCCGGAAATTATCTTTATTGACAACATTAGGCATATTAGAACCCAGTGAGTTTAGTCAGCTATTTAGAAATATATTTAAGTAGTAGTCTAATGAATTTTTATTGTTGATTTAACTTTCATATCTTCCTTTTGATTTCAGAGGTTTAGCCAAGTACATTCAGCAAGTTGCTTTGTTGAAGACAGTAGGTCATATTAAATTTGCTTATGTGAGGTTTGATATCATCAACATGAGCATGAGTCAGGAAGAGGCAAGGATCACGGTTCGGTGGAGAATCAAGGGCCTGTCTGGATTGAGGGTATGTATGACATTAATTTAATTTTCATTGTACTACTTAAATTGCTCTAATTTATTTCATAATAATTTTTTACTTTGTTTATTATCAGGTCATGCTAAAATTTTGGAAGTACAAGCTCTGGAAATGGCAGGAGATCCAAAATCATCAGGAGACGTGGTACGATGGCATCTCATACTTTGACGTGGGACCTGATGGCAAGATTTTCCAGCATATTGCCGATAAGGTGTGTTCAGTTTTGAAGTCCTGCGTAGGCTGCGTATCCATCTCTCCAAATATCAACTTTATTTTAAGATCTTTTAATATTTTTCTGTTTTTTTTATTACAGGTAATGGAAGATAAAGACAGGAGCATAGATGATAAGCCTTCAGGCGGTAGAAGTATTCCATTCGCTGCAAAACTTGGTGGTGCTCTCGGTGTCACCGCTTTCCCATCCCCTAGTCTATCCTACGATAATGGCTCACACAGCTCCTCCTCAGGTGGTGGCAATGATGGTGGTCATGGTGAAAATTCTGCTGCAGTAGTAAAATCGTCGTAATTATCAACTATGTATTTGAAAATTGACACCCGCCTCACCAAAAGCGCAAGCGTATTCAGATTTGTTATTAATTATAACGATAAATTAGTTTACTAGAGACTTTAGACTATTGTTGTTAGTGATTATTACGCATTGTATTTTTATTTATACCGTGTTAGCAGTTTAGAAAGAGAGTAAAGTAATTAACTGATTTCATGTTCGTCGTTTTCTGGACAAGTCGTCCTTATCTCTTGAGCATCATTTTTGTAGTTGTCGTATTTACCTGTGATTAGTATGTGACTTGACTTCTTACAACCAATTATAATTATTAAACAGAATTATCATCCTAAGTTTCAGTCAACTAATGTAGCGACTGCTTACCAGCAGCAGATAAGTAATGAACTATGAGTTGGTAAACGTGTATTCAGAAAATAGAAATATTTATTATGGTTTATGATTCCCCATCTCCCCAGCAAACAACGCACCTTGCTCAGAGCTAAAAAATGAATTATGGAAAGCTTACAAAATATTATGAATTCATTCAAATAAATAAATATGTGCTTATACCACACCATGATTGAATTACTGAATGAATGTCATTGTTCCTTGAATTAATTATGTACCGAGACCGAGTAAAACGTGGAAGAAATAAATCAATCGTGTTTAAAAAAACAATCAATCAATCATTGCATTGTATTTTCACTTATTTAGATACACAAACACCTGAACAATGAAAATGAACGTATGATGATTTTAATTAGATATAGGTAGTCTAAATCGATTAATGAGTCATTAGTCATAGCAGTAATGCAATGGAACGGCGGGGCGGGGGCGGGAGCATCGTAGTGTATTCAGTATGCTATGTCTCTGTTTACACTAACTTATGGAATCCTTCGTTCCGCGTTTTTTAAGCTGTTCCGGATTGCTTTAGTGCGAAGCACTGCTTAAATCTCTATTTTTCAAGTATTTTTTGTAATTATCTTAAAGCTTGATTAATATGGAAGCATAATTTATGCATATTTATGTGACGAAGGCTGCCACACAGCAGATAATGTGGTTTTAATGCACTTCTGTAATGTCATCTTTCAGAGTTTTGTAATCAAAACTTCAGGTCTGAGGAAGGCTTTGTGTTATAACTGCGTGGGTGACCACTCAGACTCCTCTCTGGTCATCGCTTCTCGGCCTATCGGCTAAGATCAAGTGTAGTATCTGTTCTTGTCAGCTTAATCTCTGATAAGATCCTCACTGAGGATCTCAGTAGATTAAATCGATTTTTAGGAACAGGAAAGGTAGGTAAGCTTGCTTCCACCCTTCCACGGGTTAACCCGGCATTGCAGTAACGCCGGGACTAGCCCATAAATTAATCAAAAGAAAACACTCTCAAGAGAAGAGCGGTTGAAGGGGGTGGATTGGAAACCATTTCTAGGAATCCTCTTGGCATTTCATAGTTCATTTCATGGCTGTCTGTCTACACGAGAGGTTTCATAAAGTTGCATTTCCCATGATCTGAGTTGTGCCAACCCTCTTCATATATTTTATTTAATGGAAGTGAATTATGTTTGCCAGGAATCAAGAGAAAGAGAATGCATTCAGTAAAAAAATTTAAATTCATGAATAATATTTAACTGCTTCAAATGGCAGCATTTATTTTTGTAATTTCTTTTCTTCAACTCGAATAATCAATCATACGATATTTAACAACGTTACAAAACTCAATATTATTACCTATTTTACAACCTTTATCAAAAAACAGAATTCACTAGTTTTGTTTGCTCATCTCTGCTTCTCAGTGTTCTTTAATTATCTACGATAACATCTACACATTTATCATCCTCTCTTCTGAAATCACATAAACCGATAGACTTTTGCATACCTACCAAATACCTAGATGTAAAATAAAACAAAAAACAGCACGCCACGTCATACTATCGACAAGACTAAAGACCCTGCTACCCAAAACGACTAAAAAATCAGGAATCACCTAAACTTCATATTAAACACCATAAGAAGTATCTCCTCTCTTTCTCTTTAAAATTAAATTAATTATATATCTTATCATTTTAAAGGCAATTTCAGATCCTTTTTTTCTTGTTTCGTATTCGAAATACTAACCATAAGTTTGCTCCAGATTTTACATGATAATACACGCGTGACATGCACCATTGCTTTCTTTAATATCTACCTACAATATTTTCTTTTTAATAATATTATTAAAATGTAAGTACAAAAAAACAATTAGAGTGACACAAACCTAATTACAATTAAAATATTCGTGTAAGCAAATGCTCGTGATATAAACGTGGTTCATCCTCCAGTACCATTTTTCTACCGTACCCAATAAACTAGCATCTTTGACATGACATAATATTGCACCTCTGGATAAAATCAGCTTACAATTTAGACATGCTAAAATATGTTTGAGGTTCTAAAAAGTAGTTTTTACGATAGTCATCACAGATACCCTTTTTATTGAGAAAAGAAGGATATATTTTATAATAGATTGATTTTTTCCAGTCAAGTGATGATTACGATGATGACCTATTATTTAGAGTTTTCTTTAACCGAAACATCATCACCTTAATTATCTTAGGTAGTATTTAATAGTGTGTGGATATTTACATCTATTATAATTCTCTGTAACTAGTTTGTATTGTGTGTCGATTTCCAATTTGTACATAACTCCAAATAGTTCAATTATTAGTTAAGGTAAAAATATGGTCAGTACCTTTCACAAAATATCGAAAATGACACACTCTTCTGGCTGCATGTATCATTCAACTTTTTTATGTTTTATTTTCTGGCTTATAGTTTGTTCTTTTTTTTAGTAATTGAAATAAAGGTCTTTGGAATCATGAACAAGTCTTGTAATCAATGCCTTATCATTGCATTTCTATCCCTCTAAAATTATAGATATACTTTTATCATTTAGCTTTACATACGTCTCAGTATGCCCCTTACCAAACACTAGGAATAATTTTGATTACAATTTGCACAATATAATCATTTGTCGGACTCAATTAACTAGGTTAATTAATTACAAAATAACTTTTTAAAATAGAAAACAGGAGGACATTTGTAACTTTAAAGACAGAAGGTTATGTCTGTCCTAGGAACATTACTACTGCTAAGGGGCTCTTCATTTAATTGTTGAAGCTCATCCTTAATCTTCAAGAACAGGTGCATCGAAGGAAGGAAAATGAAGGAGATGAAATGAAGAAGGAAGATGTGTCGTCGTGAAGAAGAAGACTTATCATCATACAGGTTTCTTAAAGAGGCAGGAAGAAGAGAAGGCAGACAACTTCGGCGGTCATCAATGACAGTGTTCTGGAGAAAAAACAATTATATAGATAGATTCCAATATATACGAGATTAAAATAGTTAAATCTACGTTAACTTTAAATTATACTGTACCTGTCACATCCACTACTACAGACTTTTTCCATCCGAAGCAAAAGTAACCCGCTCCAGCACCAATCGCGACAGCCAAGCAGAGCCACACGTTGTACGTCATGAAGATAAGCATAAGAAAGTAGGAGACTATCATTTGGAGAATGTGGAGTACCGTTTGCCAGCAGTGCATCGCGCTCAGGATCTTTACCCTAGAAAAACAACAGATTATAAATAATTCATTATTACACAAATAAATTAATTCCCTTAATCACTGGCAGGTAGGAGACAAACAGGTAGATTAGGATTTTATGACAACGCTTTCAATTTTTCGAAGCATACTTGTAAGTACTACGAACAGGAGAACACAACTCATTAGCCAGCAGCACACTAGCCCTGTCCCCATCTCCATCAAAGGAACCTTTTTTGGAGATGACGATAACCGAAGAAATATTTGTGGTGGTCGGCTTCCCAATGACGTTACCGATGTTCCCATTCTCATTGTTATTCTCCTGAGGAGCGGGAGGCACCTGAGATTTAGAACTGACTGCTTTCCCCTCCAGAGCCAGAGCCTTTGAACAGCAGTCCTTTGACGCAGATCCTCCACAGGTTCCTGTCTTACTTGCTTTTGTGCCACACTCACAAGTGGTTGTAGTGAGAAATACCGGGTTCATGTCAGGATTATAGGGCGAATTGAACATGGAGGTGGTACCGATTCTAAGGTGTAGAGGTGGGGTTAAGCAAGCGAGATAGAAAGAAAAAAGCAAGCAAGGTGGAAACTTTTTGGACTTACTGCACAGTTTTGTGGGTTTCTCTCATCGTCCCGTTTTCCACCGGCACGGCGACAGTACTCAACTGAACAGTTTGGAAGCTGTGACGATACAAATGTTCCCTGTAGAATTTGAGCCCTTCGTAGGCAAACGCGAGAAGGAAGATGAGAATCATGGAGAGGATAAGTCCACCAGTTTCCGAGATCTTCCAAAACTCAAAGAGAATCGTCTCGTTGGCTCCTCCGTGGAAATACATCTGGTCAAACATGGATCGGTGGTGAGGAGAAAAATGAGACATTTTACTAGCCATTTTTTAAACTCTAATTATTATTTTCACAAAAAAAATTGGAAAACCGGAAATTATTGGAAGCTTGTTTATTTTTTTACTTACATGCATCATCCCATGACCCACTGACGTCGCCTGATCTCCATGTCCACTATGTGCACTATGGTCCATGTTGCTGTGATCCATTGTGCTGTGATCATGACCCATGATTGTTGCTGGAGAAGGGGTGGTGGTAGTGGTGCCCATCATGTCATGTCCGCTGTGATCCATCCCACCGTGATTATGATGATGACTGTGATCCATTTTGTAAAACTGGACTTGTCACTTATTTGCAGAGAAAGGGTTGATTGGTAAGCGTATTTTCCCTTTGATTTTTCTCAAAAAGAACTTCACTTATGACTGGTCTTTAGGCTTCCAAGTTTGCTTCAAAACTTATCTGTCAAAAAAAGAAGAAAAAAAACACGTTTATGAGTTTTATTTTTAAAAATAGGCAGAAAGATAGATACGGAAAAATTGCATGAGAGCTGACAACGTGACAACAGACAATGGAACTGGAGTAATGTTTGTTTTTGGAACTGCACGTAGCAATAATTCATAGTACATTAACCTGTCATGCTGTCGCTGACGATGCATCTATTATTGAGCAATCATCTTTATAATTATCTGTTTTGAGTTTGAGTGTGTGGATGAAAAATGTTGATAAAACATTTGCATGGAGGAAAATGCACATGTAAAATTTAATGCAGACAAAACACGCTATTATGTAGGCAAAGTACTGCTATGTTTACACCTCACACGAACTCATAAATATTTCACAATTAAACCAAACCAGAAGTTGATAGTTGCCGCAACCGTTTTGCATTTGTCCATAAATTACAACTGTCTCACTAACATTTACCCAAGCTTAGCATGCTTCCACGAAAATTTTACGAATGATAATGAAATGAAGTTTTAAAACACAAAAATCCAACTGAATATATTTCGATATATATCCAGGCCATGAGAGACTTTGGGTTGTGGAAAACTTTGATGATGAGCAAAAGAGCAAATACAAACCTTGAGTTTTGAATGAGTAACCTTGCTTATATAAATAGCTTAAATTAATCTTATGTTTTTGATAACCTACCTACAAAATATTCTTCCCATCTTACCCCACTAAAATTGGAATATATTCCATGATAAACTTTTCACCCTTCTCTATGCACAGTATGTATTGCTCCATGTTCTAAATGCACCTTACCAATAAATTGTTTGTTCCTTAAAAGTGAATTCTTATCTTCTCGAGATGACGCTTTTTGCTGGAGATTTCATGATTTGACAGAGAGGTCAACATAACACACCACTAATATCATATCAGTCAGTCATGAGGTTATAAGGGCCGTACACATACTAATTAATCACCGTCATGAAAATAATTGTTTTTCTGCGAAATTCATTAAGACTGATGGCAGACGAGGGGAACGCATTAATGGCAGATTAGTATGCAGCATTGGTGCAAGCGACTAGCGGTTGGTTAAACTGTATTTCCAGTGAAAATGTGTGCCTCCTTATCTTTAATGATAGATAATGACCTGTGCGACATCAACCACGGCGCTTTCGCTTGGTGCTCATGCATCACCAAGCGCAGACCGCAACAGATTGCAACATTCTATGCTCAGTTGGCATGTCCCACAGTCCCACATTTGAAAACTGGACACAAATTAATACTTAGTTAACGTAATTACAAGTTACAAAGCCTTACACTTTACTGTAGTTTAGGTATAACTAATAATTTTTTAAAGTTTATTTTTGCACATCTTGAGTCTTAACCCAAACCAATTAACACGCACATGAAAAAATACCTCAGATTCAAGATTATTGCTTCCTGTCAATGCTTTTTTGCCTATTTTTCCTGCATAGCTATTATATAACTGAAGCGTTGACAAAATAAAGAGAAAGTTTTCTTTAAACAGGCAAGAGACAAAGTCTGCAGCACAGCGTGTCGCTAATTTAACCAACAATTACCTTTTTTCTACAGAAGAATAAATGATGCACTGAAAGTGTAGCAAATCTCTCAAATTTGAATACACTTTTGACACTTATTTTTAAAACTGGTCTGGTCTGTGCAAAAAAAAGTATTATAACCGTACATTGAACTACATCACTACAAAAATTATCTGTTACTTCACAAATCCACCTTTCGCACAAATCGTCACTCGACACTATTCTGGTCTCCTTCTTTCAGCGAACTAACTGGCTGGGTGACTGAAGGTAAAACATATTCGTCAACATATCTTCATGACCATTAAACATGTTTCTTGGTAAGAATAGGCATGCATGAAGTTGTAGGTTCACATTAAAAACACTATGAAAGTTGCTCTTCTATCAAGTTGGATTGGAATTGCAAGTATTTTTAAGACCTAACAATACCTACTAGCATGCTAATCGCTAATCTGTGCAGTGCTTCAGATATGAAATGAAGAGTGACGCTGACTGACGCTGCTCGAGTCTTTGTGACAAAAAAACACGAAATGAATTTTTATCAACTGCATCCTGCATTAATTTTTGTGGCTACACTACAATACGCTTGTTATGTCTACGCTTCTCCAAATACATAAATAGGAAATCGCAATGTGGGAGCGCGTGTGTATAATAAAAGTATATTAAACAATGGAGAGTTAAAGTTAAAACCTATTACATATTATTACAATCGTTGCATATGAATAGGCATAATAAAAAGTGTCATCTCACTTGTCAGCGTCATAAGCATGATATTTCGTTTCGAACACTCTCTCCACTCACATTTTTGTGAGGAGGGAAGGTGGTGCATGTGTACAACCTTGCCCGAGGCAATGGTGCACCAGCGCAGCAGTAGCAGCGTCTACTCTTCTACGACGCCACTATCTAATCAATCAGCCAAATCATAAGCGTCAGCATACCATACTGACGAGCAATTTTTGGTTTTATAATATTATTATTCTCTATATTTTTAGGTGGCTGCGTTGAAATACAATGGCATGATATAACGAACAATTAAGTAACAATGAATTTCATGTTCATGCATTGTTGGTCGCTAATATAATCTACTCACAATACGCTATCAATTTATGATTATTATGATAGGAGAGTTATAAACAATGTTACAAAGTCCTATTTTGGAGAATTAACTACCTATCTCACATCGCCCCTACAGACTTGAATGAACGGACCGATTTAATGAACACGCTCATTGTTAGTTACTTCAGCCTCTTACTCTCTTGATTTTAATAGCCGCATTGATGTTAAAACGCTAAATAAATAGAAATGACCTTGAATATGGCATGCAGCATGCATTTTTGTATTTCCATTCAATTGAAGCACGGTTTTTCGTACATTGCATGCATTCATAATATTATATGTAACTTGTAACAACTATCTCCTCACCTGGAATATTGAATATTTGTATTATTGTATTTCGTATTTCCGAGCTCTAATTACACTACACAAACGCACTAACACTTAGCATTAAAATTATATCCGGTGAATAATTAATAATTAGTGTATGAAAAATAACACTACTAGTTCCTCAGATCAAAAGAAAATTACTCGGCAAACATTGTTGTGAGCATGATCTTATCTCATTTTTCACTCACCAATCACTTATTCAGAATTAAATTCCATAACAATAACAACTTAATTTTCTTGTGAACAACTTTACATGTTGGTTTGTATCTTCTAGAAGGAACAAAATGCAGAACAACATCCAGTCAATATGAAGAAATACAGTCAACAGTCACAAAATGAATGGAAATGGAACCAATCAAACCAATCCCAAAAACATGCTCCTTTTCATTCAGCAAAAATATTATTTATAATTTGGTTATCTAGTTAGTACTTATCACTAATGCTGAGATACGAACGCGTGCAAAAATGCATACAAAATATGATCACTTGACGTGGCAAAAGAAGAACGCTAACATTTACAACCTACCACTTGCCACTCTCTTACTTAAAAACTGAAAACAGACAGAAGACAGCGGCTTGATGATCGCATCAGTTGAAATTTTTGCAGCGATTTTTATCCTCGATACTACAGAGAGGTTGGTCGTTCGTACTATGTATTTTCAAAAGCATTGGCTAACTAACTGCATGACTGCATAATTGAAAGCTCACTTTTAACACGAAAGCACCGGCCTGAATTCTAAATACAGAACAGATACTAAATGTTAAAACGCAGAGCATAATTACTAATTATGTAATAAAAATTGATAAAAAGTGGTCCTACATTTGCATACACAACTTACAACTTAACTGGTAAAATCAGTAAAATCATTTATCCATATAATCATTCAGTAATCCTCTAATATGCACTCCAGATTGGATTCTTCTCGCATTTCTGGGTTTGCTTTACTGAGATTTATCTTTTTAGTGCAGTGTAGCGTAGCATCCACACGTATGAATTTAATGGCAAATGCTTCAAAATTAAGATACCTACGTTGCTGGATTGGATGCTGTGATTTCTGCTACTGCTGCTGAGCAAATGACGTGCTTCAAGAAATCCAGGAGTGAATTTTAGCAAAAGCAAAAAATACAAATCTTGTTACATGTTACATTATTCGAGATAATTTTTTATGACCTACCGATTACTTTATTATATGCAAGGCTTTAGAAAACATGCAAAGCATAAAGATAGGTATATAATTAATAATAAACACATTTTGCGAATTTTGTTTTCCTTACACTTTAAAAATTCATAGCGAATTTAGGCATTATGTAATTTTAAATTGATTCATTCACCTTGGAATGCTCTCCACATAAAAAACTAAAGGTATAGAAACATTTAATCAAAACACAATCCTATTTTAATTTTAGTACGATAATGCCTACTCACAAAGTAGAAGTTGGCTGTGAGCATGGAAAACCGGATGCTATCATGATAACAAGTTTTATTTTCGCTTGGCAGTATAGATATTCCTGCGGTTAGCTCGGTAGTTGACTACTAAACTGGTCATATTTCTTCGTAGTCACTATAGCTACAAAAGTACTAAAGCTATTCAAATGAATGGATTTTGAATGAAGATAGTAAAAAGTTGCTGTATCGGAGCTCAATGAACTTAACCGCGATACATAAAAGTTATGCACCATAACAGGTATTCATATTCACACCACCCACGCCTAAGTGTGCTGGAAATACTAGAATGGAGCATGAAAATGAGTGAAGTTTCCGGAGAGGACTGAATGAACATCATGGGATTATCTATTTATAGGTAAAAATACACACATAGGTAGGCAGACGAACAGTGAACAGAAAAATGGACTTTTGACCATAATCCAACAATAACAGAAACTAAGCAGCTTTTCTGCTGATCTGATTATGTGCGAAAAGCGTAACATGAAAATCATCTTTAGAGAGAAATCCCTCGAGCAGCAATGCAATGACCGCAATTTGTACATAAGTCGTAACGCGATGATAAGTCATGATAATAAAAAAGTTTATGCACCTTCACCGCTTCAAAGTCAAAAGGACTTTTCCCTCACGTTAAAATTCAAAAACAAAAAAATTAAATTTTGAATCGAAAAATTGCAATGAAATAAATCCAAATGCCTGTGAAATTTACGTGGGATTATCTCCACGTGGCATATCATATTACCTCCACTGGAGACTACATAATAAAACAGGATGCAAAAAACTACATACATAAAAGCATGAAGAAAGGCTTAATACTTATGACGTAATGCTTTCTCTCTACCTCCATGTTCCAAAGTCCATATGGAAGAGAAATGTTGCAAAACATGAGGAAAATATAAAACATATAGAAAGATGCTCTGAAATGGATACCTCCATGTTTTCATGCAAACCGGAAGCATGCTAGAGAAAGATGCTACAGATGCCAAAAAAATATGGATACAAAACATGTACCACGAGGAAGAAGAAGAAAGTGGGAGAAAATGCCATTCTATTTCTACCTATTCTGAACTTATCTATGATGGCATGGCACACAAAACATGTCTCTTCTAATCTGCTCTGGAGAAAAGAAATGGGGACAAGGATGAGGAAAGTAATGAGAGGAAAGTGAGATAATAAAAGGGATTAGTGGTACACCCACGCGGCTCTCTCTGGTCTCTTCTCTCTATTGTTGATCCTTTTAGGAGAAGATCAGGAGAAGCTAAAAGTAGAGGTACTATCTGGAAAAGAAAGGGTTGGAGGTATCATTATCAAAAAACCTATATTTTATGTTGAGACGTGTGGAGCCAGTTGAGAAGGAAATGGCCTAAAAATATGTGTGCTTCTTCTATGAATTCCTAATTCCAAGAATGAACCGAGATGAGAAAAGATGAGGGTGACACGACACTAATTCTCTTGCTTAATGGAAAATATGGTGCAATGCTGCAAAAATAAGATGAAGGAATGAAAAGGTTGGGAAAGAGATATCTTTTTCCTCACCTTCACTTTTCCTTTCTTCTCTCCGTAGCAATTTTCTCCGGCTTTGTCCAGCGAGTCAATCAACTAATCCAATTGAATCCAGCAGTTCCTCCAGTTTGCTCACGTCACCAGCTTCCTTCCAACAAAAAAATCTAGCCCCTTTTCAACTCTTCCAGAATCTCATCCTTGTTCGGAAATCTCGCGTTCGAAAATCTGCTGCACTTTTGACTTTGTCGGCAAACCTGTAAACGCAATTAAAAACCAGAATCATCAAAATACCAAACGTTAAAGGGTTACATTCTCCGCCTCATCCAGTACCCCCTCCCTTCACAAGCATTTCGGTACCCCAAACGCTTTAACCAATTGACCATTCATCATTACCAGTTAAATCAATGCAGTTTTAATTCATAATCATCATACCATCAAAATTTATCTCGTCTTCGCCGTCCTCTGCGCTTCCTTTCTCTCAAGTAATCCCACAACACAACCAGTCACCAAAAACCGACTCCAATTATCAATCATTAGTTGTTATTAGTCATTTGCCACTTTTTTTTATGTAACCACCAGCAACACAATGAAAACACTCTGACTAATCACTACTCCCAAAGTAAGAGTTAATCCATTCTTCGTGATTGGTTCTTCTCAGTAGTACTATTTTTTATCTTTGTTGTTGGTTATCAATCACCAATTCACCACTTATTATTGTGAAGACGGAACTTCTCGGCTTTCAAGAACACATTTTTTTACACCTGTACAACCAAGCCAAAAGCCACACGTCGTTCCTCCACACCTGTTCAAAGGATTCTCCGTAAAAAATGAATGGGATTTTAAATCGTGAATGGTGATGATCTAATGATACTCTTTGCTGATTGATGGTTCTTCTCTTGATGAAAATATCTACCTACCTATCTTCCTCACACATGAATCTCTAATGTCTAATGAAAGAGATCTCCTCTCGCTTATTATTGAGGCGACAAAATATAGTATGGGACCATATGGCGGTGGACTGGTGTCTGCTCTGGTGTGGTGACGGTAATGGTGTGTCAAAATTTACATTGAGGGAATACCTTCACATAAAAAAGCTATAAGCCAACAAGACAAGAGATTCGAGAGGAGAGATAACCCTTTTGCTTCTCTTCCTCTGCTTGACTTTAACCCTTTTTCTTCCTAACAATCAGAAACAATGCAGAAATTGTAGTGTAGTGCTTTAAAGTGTAGACAGTTTTTTAAAACAATCAGTTCTTCTCTACATTCTTCACTATTTATTGAGGAGATTATCATTAGTGGGATGAGTGCATTTACATTTACCACCGCAGCGAGAGAAACCACCTAGTAGACAAATCACAGCAGCGTTTTCAGATTTTTTGGGCTATCCCAGCTGACGTGATAAAAAAATGCACGCAAAAGTGCACTCTCTGTACCACCCACCCACTCATTCGAGTAATAAAAGTCAAAGAAACAAACTGTACTCGAGAGAAGATTAAGATTAACCCTTTCAATGTAAAAAGAATAGTAGAAAGGGTTAAGTTTAAGTTGAGGAGGTGAATTAGTGTAAAAGTAAATGACCAAAAAAAGAACACCGAAGTACTGTTCAATCTGAGATTAAATTCCTGCACATTTATTATTGCTAATCATTGTAATGTGTAGAGAGGTTAGGTGAATAAATGTAAAGAAAGAGCCAATGCAATTTTTAATGTGGATTAATGCAATGTTTATTATTGTGTATTGTTTGATTTACAATCAGCAATTACAATCAGCTATCCACCCACTCAACTTGTTAATAGTCTAACTGCGCTTAAATGTGTTATGTGTGTGTACAGCACTGATTTCTTGACTGTACTGAAGACAGTTAAGTTTACACAAAGTCAAAAAAGTGTTCAGTCAAAAATGGAGCACAAATAATATAAAATTACTGCTGTACTGCAATTAAAGTTAAACATTAAAGTCAACGCCAACGCATAAAAGAAGTACACTCTGAAGAGAAGATGGCAAGACACATTAAACATTTAATGAAGGAGATTATCAATTTTTAAGCTAAGGTAGGTAAACAATTGCTTGATCTTTCATGTTTGATGTTATAAGAAAGGTTGAATTTCTTAGGTAAATAAGACTTAAGTGAGGTGAACTAACAAACTGATGATTAGATAAGGTATTAAATGTTTTTCTTTCAAGACTGCATCATCGCCTTCAAAGTTAGTGGTATTGTTTGGAGCGGAGGTGGTGGAGTTGTTAGTGTGATATTAGATGTTATGTCATTTTTAATTTTTGACCTTCATTTATTGAATTTCATTTTATTCTTTAAAAATTTAAACTAACTTTGACTGTGATTTTATTTAGTGTACTAAATTAAATTGTAATTATAATTTTTTCTTTGCATTCATTGTAGAATCTGTTCTAAAACATCGTCCCAAGACCAGTTTCATTTTCTGACTGACTTCCAGGAAAAATTAGCTGAATTTCTTTACAATTTAAATAATTTGTGTTTTTATTAGTTTTTTAACTGTAAACTTAATGTGCAGTTAATTTATTTTTCTCTATTAAAATCATCAGTAAGTTTTTTAATGAGTTCTCTTTGCTCTCAAGTAGTATGGCATCATGTAGCCAAAAAGTAGTGTATTTAGTGTTGAGTGAACAAGCGTCAATATATCTCTGGACCAGGAGATTAGATTACATTTCCTGATTTGATTTCACAAGAACAACAGTAGTAGCAACCTTCATCAATGGAACCATATAGGCTATTTGACAGTCGGAGGAATATTATGGATCCTGGAACATAGCCATTGATTATGGAACGGAACATCTCATGAAAATCAACAACAGCCGAAAAGTATGAATCATCATCTTTAATCTTTCTTGAATGGGACTACTAGAATTACCGTGAAAGGCGGAAGCAATAAAACGGAACGTCAACTCAACGTAGTTTAGTAGGTAACTTAGGTAACTAAGAAATTACTTTAATCTTTTTACATTATTAGGTACTTGCGTTTGTCACACTACTTCTTTCTTTAAGGAGTAGCATTTAAATATACATAGCTGTTGCTGTTATTCATCAAATATAATCTCATTATCAGTCTACAAAATCAATGTTTTATCCAAGGTTTTCCATCAACAAATATTGACAGTTAGCACTCATGCACGAGCATGGTGGGTTTGTCGGATAAATAGAGAGAAAAAAGTTGCTTTTAAAATTTTTCCTATGCTACGCTGATAGATTAGTAGACAACGTGTATGTAGTATGTATCAATTTTATAGCGAGCCAAGCGAGCAGCTAACTTTTTAATGAAAGTATTTTGAATCTTCATGAAAAATTGTAAAAAACTAACTTTCATTTTTATCTTTTATTTTAAACGCATTCGTTCCAGGTTGATATTTAAGAAGGCTGCACAATATGCAATAAAACGATGAACGTTTACTT
>JAQIXW010001626.1:0-18442 GCA_034700685.1 Willowsia buskii | reverse complement strand
TAAGACAGAACAACTCAATGTCTGAAGTCGAATCGTGATCATTATTTTGTGTTTTTATGGGCTATTGTTCAATTTTTATGTTTCCAGGTTGTGCTCTAGACAGAGCCTCCGTCTCGGCCAGGGGCTTCAAAACTTACGTATGGCCCCATCCAAATGGTATTTAACTGCTAATAAATATTTGCGAATTGATTATTTATCTATTAATATTTAAAATACTCATATGAAACATTATTATTTTCCCTGGTGTATATACATTGATTCTGAATGTTTAGGCTTACTACTACGACCTCATGCGCAAAGGCACAACCCCTGAATCCTGAGGAAGGTTTTTGGGAAAAGAACCAGCGTCTTAACCGCCCTGTTTCTCCACATCTTACAATCTACAAATTTCAAATTACCTCTGTCCTTTCTGTAACCCATCGTGGCACCGGATTGGCATTATCGGGCTTAATGTCTGGATTCGCAATCGGTAATTTTTAGCCAAAAATAAAAACACTAAGCATGCATGGAGCAAGGTGAAAGCATTATGGAATGGTGACAAGAACAAGACGCGTTTACATCACAAGGGATTGTTAACTGAACAGGAACTTTTTTTAAAAAATCTGCAGGCATGTTAGCTCTCCCTCATAGTTTTCCACATTACTACGCTATGCTGAGCAGTAATCCATCCGGTGCTGCCGTTATTTTCACCGCCAAGTTTCTTCTTGCCTTCCCCTTCATTTTCCACTTTGCGAATGGAATTCGCCATTTGGCTTGGGACATGGGAAAAGGATTCCAGTTAAAGCAGTTGTACACCTCGGGCTACGCTGTGGTTGCTACCTCTTTAGCCCTCTCACTGCTGGCCGCTGCCATGTAATGTAGGAGGAAGGAGAAATGGAGGAATTGAAAAAAAAATACCTGCTAAAACTTAATTAATGAAGTCATGTAGTAAATATAGAGTCAATAAATGGATGGTTTAGATGAAACTCAAAAATACATTTAAAACTATAATTACACTATGAGTATTGAATAAACAATGGTTTATACGTTACAAAATGTGTGCGTTTTTATTTCATTTAATTTTAAGATATATTGCAATACATTAGAGTACCGGTGACAATTTGACAAAAGTATTTTTCTTGTTTAATAAGGCATCAGTTAGTTAATTAATAAAAGTCTTGCGTGCGGAATCGTTTTAAAATAATAATTTCTAGCACTGAAAAGTTTTCCTTGCACAAATTAATTCAAATTATAATACAAAACTTAAGCTTATATTTTATATTACTTCACAATTTTAATTTTTAGTAAGTGGTGAATAATGAATAGTAAGAAACTGTACAAAACGATAGTATTGTTCATTGACGAAAATTGTCTTGATTATTGGCCGGGACTCAATCCTCTTCTTCTGATTCATCAGAATCATCCCCCTTTCCTCGAATAGTGCGAATGACTTGTCGTTTTTTAGCTTTAAATTCTGGAGGTTGGTACTTATCGCCTTCGTAATTGATGCCATCCAATTTTGCCAAACGCCATTCCAGCATTTCTGTTCTGAAGTCATCCACACCTCCCAAGTCAGTGAATCCAACGATTCTGTCCACTACAACTGCATCCTTCAGAATTAGAATTGTAGGAAGTACTTGAATCTTCAGGCGATCAGTGAGGAATGGGGATTTTTCTGCGTTCAGTTTGACGAATCGGGTTTCTATATGATGTGGCGCAATGATTTTAAGATGCTTATCCACAATTTTACATCTTTCTGTAGCTTCACGGTAGAAATGGGCAACCACCCTGGGTGATTTCTTGCTAACTTCAAAGAATGTCTTCTCATCTGGAATTTCCTCGTACTCTCCATGACCCAGTTTCCTGTACTCAACTTTTTGAGCAGCAAGCTGCTTCAGTTTCTTCATTCGCTCCTCCTTCAGTTTTTCCAGTTCGTCAGGATTCTGAAGGCGCTCGATTTCCTCATCCACTTTCTTCTCGATCTCTTTTGTAGCTTGTGCCATCGCATGGCGCATCTGAGTCTCTAACTGCTCCATCGTTTCAGGGTATAATCAGGTCAACTTTGACTTGAGTTGGAAACTGTCGGTTTATACGAATTGTTGGCTTGTCTGTAATAAGAAGAATTAAATTTTTGAAGATGGTTAAATAAACAAAATAAGTTGAAGTCACATCTTCAACAGGACTGCAAAGATGTTGAATGCAAAAACGTCGTGGATAAAGTGCGCCCACCCACGCAACTAGAGAAACATGTTCGCTTCTTGCTTCGAGTGGGCGTTTGGTAAGTTTCTTGACGGTATATATTATTATTATACACATTGATACCCTTACATAGTTGTAATATCTACTGACCATTATTGGCACTATTACTGACTGATATTTGATAACACATACACCTCAATTTCAAATTTTAAAATGTGTTTTAGTTACTGTGAATAAAAATACATAAACAGAAAACCGCAAACTTACCGTTGAATTTAATTATGTACTTCTTTCTTTATTATTTCAATCTTTAAAAACCTCTGCCGCTAAAAACAAACTATTGATTTAGGAGGATAAGATAAAATGCGGCTTCATAAAAGATGGACATGGAAATTGAAATTTGACTTGAGTTGGCTGTTATAGTTTAGTTGTTTAGTTCAGTCAGATACACAGAATAGATGACTCACGTCAAGTGCGCTGATGGCTATATGGGTTTACTTGTGCGTGTGCGGTTCGATCGTCAACATATTACGATTACCACTACAGGGTCGTAATGCTAACTTCAATTTATTGTTCGTCCACGAGAACACTGCGCGTAGAAAATAGTAGAAATGTGATGTACTTTATGTGTTGTTTTTGTTTCATTGTTGAATCTTCATCTTGAAATGGTTTTGTGCATGCATTGTATGTATCACATAGAATCCTTTTTTGCCCCCATAGGCTTTGCAGACAGTGAACGGGGTTACGAGTTACGTTACGAGAGATGAGAGATGAGTAAATAATAGTATGTAGACAGGTTATGTTATGTATCGTTTCTAAGTCCATCATGATCATGCCATCATGATGGGCATCGATCAGAATCAGAGTATTGAGAGCTCTCATGAAAGTCTCAAAACTCCCCATGTAAATTTCCCAAATCTCTGGACCTAGTCCGACAATCCTAAGCAAACCAAAGTCTTTCACTGTTCATATATCATTTACAAATACTCTTACCAAAAGTTTTAGCATAGAATGACGTGTTTTAGCAGTAAGTAAATAGCAGTTAGTTGTATTTACTTGCAATAATTGATTTTATGTTATAATGAAACAAGATAATATGCAAGCCCATCATGTATCATATTATGGGAACATATTACCGTTTGGGGGCATATTGATACAGGAAAAACATCTGCTATCTGCTGTTGTTTTGGTTAAATTGGAATTTGGAATGCACAATGCACTGCATATGCACGGCACTGACATATATATTCAGCCATTTGGCCAAATAATACAAACGCAATGGCAATGATCATGATTTTTTATATACACAAGTTCACACTCTCGATATTTGACTATCATAATTTATCTGAAAATACCCGGAAGATAAGCTCTATTAAAAATCTTTTTCAAACATTTCAATAAAACAGAATAATAGCAACTAAGTCTTCAGCTGATGTTTGTTTACGTAATCACCTGGATCTTCTCTGTATGTTGTCTTGTCGGTCATC
Source organism: Willowsia buskii (assembly GCA_034700685.1). Classification (NCBI taxonomy): domain Eukaryota; kingdom Metazoa; phylum Arthropoda; class Collembola; order Entomobryomorpha; family Entomobryidae; genus Willowsia; species Willowsia buskii. The sequence continues at coordinate 14,777 of JAQIXW010001626.1, read as the reverse complement.
TCATCTGACAGTTTACAGTTTATGAACAATACTGACAAGAAAAGTCAAGTCAGCAGAGAGTCAGTCAGCACTGACCCATTGGGCTGGAGTGGTTAGTTGCTCTTCTAAGTTTTTATATTGAGGTGTGGTTCGTTTCATTCTGTTTAGTTTTAATATCCAGAATTCCAAATTGTGGACCTGTGAGCTATAGATTCAGTTGAAACACTTCATTTTTGAATGGCATTATCAAATGTTCTATTGCAAAACACGGTCTTTACTATTTCATATTTAATTTAGAAGCAAGTTGTAAGCAGTCAAATGGATGATCTGGAAGTCTCCGAGACGAATCCATTAGGATCATCACTGGAAAAGGATGACCGTAATGAAGAAGCCGAAGATTGTTTTGGGGATGACGTACAATCCGACGGGGAGGACGGTGGTGACAAATGGATAGATGTGAAGGATTTAAAGAATATGAGTTTAGATGAGTTGAAAACATTGAGTACGGATACTTACAAAGGAGATGCTGATAAAAGGCTTGACCTGCCCATTACAAAGGTTAGCTTAAAGTGATTTTAAAAAAAATTCTATCGTTAACTATCAATCTTTGCAATGATCTTATAGCTGATACATTTTTATATGGAAAATATCATTTTTCGAACATAGATAGTTGTGAGAAGGTTGCCTCCTCAAATAACGGTTCAAGACTACCTGCAAGAGCTTTCAGAGGTGCCCACTCACAATTATATCAGGCTTGTACCACCTAATGAAGATTTGCCATCAAGTAAGGAATTTTGATTCAGTTATTAAATTTGTTTAACATTTGTTTTTATTTGTTCTATTTACAACCATTGAAAAACTTTATGCTTGTTTGTTTCGCAGGAATTGGCAAACGAAGCTCAATTTACATCAATTTTGATACGGAACAGGAAGCGTTTTGGTTCAAAGAAAAGTACAATAATATGAAATTTTTTGACGAACGCGGAAATTCGTACATCTCTTGCGTGGATTTCTCCTTCATCCAAGACATTGCCCAAGATCCTCCAGATGAAGCACAGGTAGGAACATTGGAAGAGTCAGAAATATATGCAGCATTTTTGAAGGCATATGAAGAGGAACCTTGGTCATTTACTATGAATCGCCCAGAGAATATTCCTACGCCTGAAGTTATGCTTGATGAGATCCTAAATAAGAAAGTTACAGGTATTATTGACCACCTTTTTTTTATAATACTGTTTTCCTCAGCCGTCCAGATGAATTCAGATTTATGCTCAGTTTTAATGATATAACTTTCCCACTTGTATACAGAACCAGAAAGTACGCCCCTTCTCCAATATTTACGAGAACGATCAATGAAAAAGGAAGCTTCTCGAAAGGAACGCGAGCAAAGAAGGAAAGAGAGGGATATTGCAAGACGTAAGCAAAAAGATGAGCTGATAAAACGCAGACAAAAGGAAAAGGAGGAAGCCGCGAGGCGGAAACAAAAAGAGAAAGAAGACGCAATGAAACGAAAGCCAACTGAAGAAGGAAAGGACCGTGAGAAGGTAAAGGAACCTCGTAATCATAGCGTGTTTTTTTTCTTTAAAAACTGACTCTTTGACTCGATACATAAATTTTACCACTCACTGTTTCCTGCAGGACAACCAAAGGGACAGGAGACGGGAACGTGACAGAGAAAGGCAGCGAGAAAGGGACCGAGAGAGACGTCTCAGGAGAGAAAGAGAAAAGCTTGAGAGGGAGCAGCAGTCAAATAAAAACGGTGAAGAACAGAACGCAGGAACGGATAAGTCAAATCAGACTGGCAAAGAATCCACCAAGCAAAAGAGTGAAAAGGACGGGAAGCAAAAGAATTCATCTGGTATTGTAACCTACTCAAGAAGTGGTAACCCAACGCGGTGGTCTGAGAACAGTGGTCCAAGAAAGGTAAATTATTTTCCTTTGTCAGAAAAGTAAATATTATTAAGTAGACGCTTTACAGCAAAACAAATACCTAATCAAGAAGGATAATGAGTCCATTCAATTCACTAGCTAATGATTTCCGATTCGATTGTGTGCTGTTTTATAGGGTGATAAATTAAGAGACGACCATAAAAGATCTCAAGAACAATTAAACTCAACAAAAGACTCTTCATCATCGGATAAGCTACCAGTTGAAAAATCATCAAGCGATAATCAACCTTCAAGTTCCAAGGGCAAAGACACATCAAAATCCGCGTTTGGAAAACCTTTTCCCACGAAGGCTGAAACTGGCGTCGCGAGAGACTCCGATACTAAAGACAAACCAGAAACTGGCAGTGGTGATTCAAGCAATAAAACAATCAACAACGAGGGTAATTTTGACCGTAGCAGGAAGGAAGTGGAAGGTGGAATTACAAAGAAAAGAATAGTGAAACGTGTTATCAGAGTTAAGAAGGTAAAAGATAATGGAGGCGTTGAAAACTCCGATGAGGTTGGTAGTAGTCAGCAAGCTGGACAGTCAGAATCCAAGCCCAAGAAAATCGTTCGTGTAGTTAAGAAAAGTTTCAAACCTGACGATGGAAGTAGTACAAAACCCGCTTCTGAGGTTGCACCCAAGACTGTTGATGTGGAGAGCAAAGTGGAGGCTAAAGACAACCCAACTGATCCTGCAAAAGGGGATACGGAGAAAGAGAAAAAACTCGAAAAGAGAAAAGGTCGACCGGAAATTCAAATCTATCGTCCTGGGAGCTTGAGAGGAGCCTCAAAACCTACTTCGTCGAGTAGTGCCGACAAGGAGCGTAAAAGTGATAATAATTAGTGTTGAGTCAGATCAATAGAATATATTAAAAAGTTATTAAAAACGAACTCTATAATATGTAATATAAGTTGACATCTCGGGGACTACAATAAAATATTTTCTATAAAATATTGAAGACGCAAGTTTGTATCTTTAAGGATTAAATTAATTTTTATTATTGCTCGTCATCATTTTCATTATCTTCTTTACCAGTTTCAAGGTCAGGATTGACATAATTTTCGTCATCCTCATCACCATCAGTTTCTTCCCTATCTGGAAATTTCGTAGTAGTCAGTATTTCCCCTGCTTCATTGTAATGAAGTGTTTTGAGGTTTTCCTTGTCTTGATTGCTCTTTTCTTCATCCAAATAACTGCGTTCTCCAAAGCAGAATGTTTGGTTAACCGGGAAAAGGTACTCCATTGGCACATTGTAGGTTCCTATCTTCTCACGCAAATACTCTGTCGTGGTTCTGTCAATGTAAGCGGTTCTGCTCAGGACAAAGGTGGATAAAAATTTCTTTTCTGATTCTGGATCAGAACAATGCAGTAAAATTAACCAAGACGTGTAGTCCGTGTCTATTACGTCAGTGTTGTATACTCCTTTGTCTGTCAATTTAAAACATATTCCTAATTAACTGCGTCATTTTCAATTTATATTATATATTAATGGTTCACTTTATGCTGGAAAATGTAAAGACAATAGCAGAAAAAAGCATTACAAGGGTTCTCAGTGTGCCTCCAATGTTCCGGCCGTCTAGGATCAGGGATTTGCCAAGTCATATTTCCTGTCTGTGCTTCCTCACCTGGATCATCCACGTATCTAAAAGTTAGCACGTAATTGTCAACTTTCAATCGATAGTTACGGAACTAAGATTAACGATTTTTTTAAAAGAATGCGGGCTTTTAGGTAAAGTCGGTTGTAACTTACATGTAGGTGAGCTTCATTATCATGTCCATATAACCCTTGGAAAGTCCAAATTCAGCCCTCATGCAATGATACGTCAGTGCTTCCTCAGAACTCGAATAATATTGTACTACGTACCACGATCCAAGTATCTGCCAAAACATTTTTCAATTTGAAGATGCATTTTCAAGAAATATATTATGCACTAATCGAAAGAATTTGTGAAATTGAGATCGCTATACATTGAAAATGTTGAAATTTGGCATTGACCGAACTTCTGGACATTTCTCTCGTGCAGGTAATGAAAGCACTGGTGAACACCAAAATACAGAGAGAATCATTGCAACTGCCTTAACGATTTTCATTTTAGTTTTTCTATGTGATATTTATGGAACTGTTATGTATGTGTTAAATATGAACGAATAACAGACTCAATTTTGACTTAAAGAAATGTTCTTTTGAATATGGAATGCATGAAAAGGCATTATAGTAATCTGATGTGGTATGTTTAATACAATTGGAATTATGATGACTAAAACCAATGTCAAAAATGTTGTCGTATGTGGGTGGTGGTGAAATTGGCTGAAATGACTTTTCATACAAACGTGTACTCATGTTGTTATCATATCTGATTTCCGTTTCCGTCTAATGCTGCATCTCCGTATTTACTTCACAATTTCACATACGGAAACTAAGGAAGAACAAAGTATGTAATTCATTCATTCTTTTGCGCTTCATTAATCTTGTCCAGTTTAGTTAGTACTAAGTTTTGGCCAATAAAATGCTAAATTAGTCTGCATGGAAGAAAATGAATATGAATCTTCTTTTTTGTCCAATCCTGCAACAGTAGTAACAAATCCAAAAATATTACACGGAAAAATCCATGAATCAGACAGACTTAAAAGAGTTTCACATACTCTTCATTCACAATTTCAGTCATGTTTAAACAGCAGGATCCCCAATTTGCAATTATGCATTTTCGCATCAAGATTTATTTACAAACTTTCGTATTAATTGGTCGGCGGTGTTTTCAATGACAAAATTGGTTGAGAATTAACATGGACTTTTTAATATTTTAAAACTAAAACATCATTCATGCACAACAAGCACAACACATTTATTTGAATTGCAGTCGCAACAAAAACGGTATTTAAATTTAAATGGTTTCATTTTTTACTTTCCATATAAAACACTTAATAAAACGAGTGAAAAAATCTTAAATAACTGGCAAATCTCAAGGGCACTGTGCACCTTTCAGAAATATTTTTTACAGTTCGTTCGGCCTGATTTGGTTTACTCTAGGCATTATTTATTTCATATCTTTAGTTAGTGGGGTGATCATCACCGTCATGTATTTTCGTCCTCTCCTGGAGAATCAGCTTCCTTTGCCGTTTCATTTGTCGTTGTTTCGTACTGTTCCATGCCCGGAATATAGATTTTAGCAGACGAAATATTTAAAACTCGTTTGTCGCTGGTAACTGCCATGTCAGATCTAATAGTAAAAATAAATAAAGCAAAAAAACATTCATTAAAATGGTACAATTAAAACATGAACAGTTAGTGTCTTCATGGTAGGCTCGCGATATGCCGGTATGCAAATTGCATAGCACTTCTTACGTAAAATAAACAAAGTCTTTATATTTTGGTGGGGCCACCCAAAATTTTCGTTGTCTCGTCACATTAGCCACTGTGCCATTTTCATCAGCAATCACAGCTCCGCATTCCATTGTTATCGACTGAAGTAAAAAAGTTGTCAAGATTTAAAGATACCTAAGTAGACTTTGGAAGCCTCCACACAGCTTTCGATAAAATGTGAGAAGAAATTTGCCATTCAGGCATTTCCACTAAAAAAATGCATGAACGGAACTTATAAACTTGAACTTACACGTATGAATCGTTTTTGGCAAATATATTTGAGTAAACATTTTCCTCTCTCATGTCGATGCACACCAGTCAAGCTTCTGGAGCCCTCAGCGTTAGGATTGATTACGCGTTTAGCTTCCACATGAAAGCGTATCGTTCTGTGTGAGGTAACGTTGCTTTCAATTAAACCTAAACAGTTAAAGAAAAGGTGCTTGAACTCCACCACACGCGCGCCATTATGGAAAGGCCAAGGGCACCAATCAAATATTTGTTTGCTTACACTGTCCATTGCGGCGATGAACAAATGCTGTTGCTTTCATCTTTGTCCTGTTTCTGAAACATGGATTGTTAGGCTTAGCAGTACAAATCACGGAAATGTTCGGCCGACATAGGGCCATCTTCATTTTGAATTGTTCCTGATGCAACGTGTCTTTTGGACATTTAACAACAGGTGCAGGTGGTTTATTTTTGTTTGATTTCTTAACGTTAGCACCAACTCCATCACAATCTAGGAGCGTAACTACCAGTATTGCATAAATTAGAACGAAAATACAAAAATTCAAGTTAGTCATGATGATTTCAAAAGTTTAACGGTGAAATAGGATCCCGTGGTACAAAAATTGTCTTGTCATTAAAGAATTCATTCTTTGTAATTTTATTTGTGTGCCAAACAGCAATCAAATATTTTGCTACATCGCCCGATTATCTGCCTAATGATTTCACTCAGCGATTACTTTAACTTGTTCAAGATGTATCAACTGTATCGGTCCTAGTAGTAATAAGAGGAATCAGAGGATCATACTCCTGATTATATTTGCAGCGCTTTTTATGGCACTCCTATTGTATTCACGCCTGACGCACACAATTCGCTTTTATCGCAACGAGGGATAACGTAGAAATAATATGGTTAAAACGAATGGATAAAGATTTAATGGTTGCAGGTTAAATGATGCATTGTTTGATTGTTTGGCTATATGACATATTATTATTGTGGTCATGATGGTATGAATACATGCTAAACTTGTATTTTTCATGAAATCAGTCTTGGAGGACCATGCAAAATCATTTTGCAATGTTGCGTACTATTCTTTTCGACTCCACACACGAAGGACCGACAGTTCCGTAATATCGGTTGACAGTATAACGTGAAATCATTTAATTAGTTTCGTGGAGTAGTGCAAAGAAGTGACAAAGATAAGCATACGTGGAAGTGTCACGTGACATGGAATACAAAATGAGAAAATTGAATCCTTGGCTGGAGAATTAAGGAAAAAGAGCATCTTGTATTTACCACATCCCTCAGATAAAGTTTTATTAAATATTGCATTTTTCAGTGTAAAAGTTACGTTTTAAGAATTATTAAAATTTTCAGTGAGAAAGTACGTGTAAGTACGAAACGTCAAGGTATGGGAAGAATACAAATAGACAAGCGTATATATTTTTTAGTATAACTGGTAGTTTTTATTATATATGTGGCATGTGGTAGCTTCTATTCGGATTCCGAATCGGAATTTTCATTTCTTGTGCGAACGCCCAATGTGGACATCATTTCATCTTTGATTTTCTTCCTCGGATCCTTCTTGATTGAGCTCTGTACGGCCCCAGTTGTTCCAATGATGAACTCAAATTCTGGAAAAAGTGAAAGTACATTTTACTATTGCATTCACATCATCATCATACTGTTATACTAAATCCCATGTTATAAAAGATATTCAGACCTTCAAATGTTAAATTCATTCCTCTGAGGGCAATCGGACCAATGAATTGCTTTTTCATTTCTCCTTCGTAGTATACAAAAATAGTTGGTACGTTTTTATCCGGGTAGTTGGGAATACAAACGGTTGAAACACTTTTAATGAATTTTGTGGCTGGGAATTTCATAGCCAGTTGTGACATAAATTGATTAAGTAGGGCGCAGAGGGGTATGCTGAAACAAGAAAGAAATTGGGAAAATAATCCATAGTGTCAGTACGCGTACAGTAAAAGATAAAGCAGATATTATTTGACTATCTTTAATTCAAGTAGACTTACCCTTGCTTATAAAGGTGGAGGACAACCCAGATACCTTCTCCAGCTTTATTGACTTCCTGCACATAGTCCTGCGCAGAAATTTCTAGTACCTGACCAAACTTTTTCTTTGATACTTCCTGCTTCATTTCTTGAAGTCTCTTGGCCTTCATTGCTTGCAGAATGCGCTCCTCCTCTTCATCTTCTAGCTCGTCAAGTTCATCAAGTGTCAGAGTTTCTAAATTTCGCCCTGTCATAGAAAATGAAATACATCACATAAACCTAATCATTCGAATATCTTGTACGAAAAAGATAACATACATTATGCATGTATTAATTATTTCAAAATGAGTGAAGAGCACTTACTGGATCCTTCTGTTCGTTCCTGTACAGTTGCATCCAGCATTTTAACGATTTCATCCTCAGATATTTCCTTCTCCTTCTGAGGTAGTATCCCTTTACTCCGGAGGACATCATTCCATTCTGTGTCTTCATTGGGATTCTACGTGAACAGTACAGCATATTTCATTAGTGTAATTTAATTACAGATTAGTCACCCATTCAACAACGTGAGATATACATACGCAAAACAGTTTGCAAGCAACACAGTGCAGCGGCAGCAAAAATTGCCTTCTCTGCTACGTGTGAGTGCGAAGTAAAAGTAAGCACATAAATAATATACTCTTCAATTAAAAAAGAAGTGTTTCTAAATTAACACCTGCATTTTCACTTCCGTCTGAGCACAACTTAATTGCTGAAAATTTATGCTTTTTTCACCACTCTCAGCTGGTCACTGCTGCCAAACTTTTGTGCATAGGTCCTCAGTCCTCAGTCTTCACTTTATTGTGTGACTGTGAGCATAATATTTAGGGGCTTTGCATTTTCTGAGTCAGAATTTCTTACTCATTCTATTCCACGTTTGCTTCATACACGGTGCTCCATACGAGCAGTAATAACATGCTGTATGGCTAAATAGAGAAGATGTGAAGTGAAATTGAAGAAACAAGAAGTAGTAAGTAGTATCACCAAAGCAGAGATAAATAGGTGTTTCGCAGGATGCGTGATGATTCAATACGGCTTATTGTTAGGTAAAAGATAATGAGAACGATGCTGATGATTGCAGTGTTCTTGTTCTGATGATAATCTCGAACAGTTGCAAGTTGCATAAGTAGAACTTGCAAATTAATTCGTAAAGCATGCATGCATACTACATAAAAAGGAGTCTTGCATGCGCCATGCAATCTAAAACAGAGCGCACAGCACAGCAGTGTTGCTGATATTCGGGTTTTCGGGTAAAATAGAAAAGCATGGAAAGACTTTCTCGTTAACTGTTGTCTAATCTTTTGCGTAACTTTACAAAAGCGTGTTTGAAATTTGAAAACTGCCTGTTGATTTTTCAGTACTTTTTAGCACAATACATTTACACTTCTAGTAGAGATATATTAGCTACTGTAGGATTTCTTTGCTAAACACAATGAGAAATGATCATACTTTGATGGAAAAGTATGTGCTGTTACTGTGTGTTAAATTGAATTTTGACTGTATGGTTTTTCTTCTTTTTTGCGTTGCGAGTAGTAAAAGGCTACTTTTATTCAAAACCAAAAGAATCGATGTAAAATCAAAAGTATAAAAAAATTTCCTTTATTACAGTATTATGAGAGAGTAAATAGTATACAAGGTAGATAAACAACTGAATCGAAACTCATTCATCGAAAATGCGTCTATTTAATTTCAAAAACAAGCATGAGAGCTATCAACACTAATGGTACCAGAATAGTACTGCTTCCATAAACTGGGGCATTGCTGGAATCTGTTAAAAAAACAAAATATGTATATAAAGTATTTGCATTCCCTAAGTGTATATACAAATTGTCCCTTAAAATGTATACAAGGTCAAACTTACTACGTCTTCCCGACGCATCTGGCGGATGGGACTGATGAAGGGTGTCATTTTTTGCTGTTATAAATGTCAAATGTTAATCATTCATTATTCAGGTATGAATTCGTGATGATTCGTGGCAAGACATTGTTGGAACAACTTACATGCAACGTCCACTTGCGTAGACTTGTAAATAGTTCTGTATCGTGGATAATCAACCACCATACAAGTGTATTTTCCAGACGCTGACGCATTTACATTCTGTAAGACAACTTGCCACGGGGAAGGTAGAGGCGTCTGTAAGATTGTCACAAAGAAAATATAATTTTGTTTCACATCGCCCCATTTACCGTGTTTCCAAATCAGGAAATATTTTTGCCAGCAAACCTCAAGTGTAAAACCTTCGATAGGGTACACCTTTACAGGATTATCCGCTTTAGGATAGTTTCTGAAAAACTCTTTCTCGTCTTTATACCATTTTACTGCGTACAATGTCTCTTGCGTCACTGATCCACGGTCACATGATAAGCTAATAGTGTCGCCCTCGGCTGCTTTCACAGTTGGACGTTCATGATCCTTCTTCTTTGTCACAGCTAGCAATCAATTCCATTTCAACACGATCAAAATTTTCATGTATCCTTTTCTGAATAAAAGACGAAATGAAAGCTTGAAATTTTCATACCCAAACCAAAACATAGAAACGTTAGGGAAAACGCCAGAGCCAATTGACTGGAAAACTTCATGATGCAATAACTTTCTTAATGCAATCTTATGAAACACAATAATTAGTGAAAATTAATTTATCCACGGAATGAATAGTATTAAGACTCTTGATCTTGCAGTAATGCTTTGTGCCCACACGCACCATGTTCATAGTCCAAAATGTGTTGGTTCGAGTTTCAAGTTTTGAGCAGCACAATTGAACAAAACAGTTTGCAATATGACTAACAAAAAGTTAGCATTTAGTTTTGCTGTGTTACATACTTATCTCATTTAGGCTGAACAAACGGAATATGTACAGACTATTTTTTGCCCATGATGGGTGCTTTGTTTTATCGAAAGGGGTCGTAAATAGAAAAGAATAGTTCTGATGACATAAATGTGAGATTAAATGTGGGCCATACTTTCTCATTAGCATCAACTCACTATTTCCTTATCCATCAATGGACAAGAGTCTAGAGCTGCTGGAATTATTAAGGCAAGGACAAAGGCCGTGCAGTTTTCATAGAGAAAATTTTAGCAGTAAAAATGGATAGTTGCATTAAGATAGGAATCATAAATAATTGGTATCATCCGGCCTTTCATCCGCAATGAAAGCTTCAATGTTAATGAAAATATGTTTAAAGTTCTATCATTCCATACACTATAGTAAGTAGGAAGTTTAGTCTGTCTCTCTCTGTCTATATGAGATCGCGTAAGTGTACATGTATTCATGTAGGTATATAACAAATGGTAATTTTACGCTGTAGATTGATACCGACATTGCAATGGTTTTGGAGGGCACCATGAATATAGGACTCTCTGACACTGACTAGAACTTCACGACGCACATTGACACAATAACACGCTTGTTCAGTGGTTTTCCTATGTAGTAAGTAGACTGAGACAATGGAAAGAAAAAGTAAACACTTTATAAATAAGGGAACTTTTTTAGTGACAAGTTATAACCCAAACATGCTAGATGATTCTAATGAGAAATCGCAAAACAGGAAGATTTGTATCATAATTGACAAAAACATTTATTTTCAAATAGACTTTTTACTAATGCTATAACTTTTATAAAAATTAATTTGTTCTTCAGTAATTCTCGGCTTTACTAACGACAACGCAATTTTGAAATGATTTTGCTTGATTAAATTGCAGTTTATATCCTCCTCTAGAGCTTTTAAAGCAGCCTCATGACACACAGCGGTAAGCTGAAAACCAAATGCAAACAGCATTATTATGTAGTCTCGACATTTAAATCGTCTTATCCAATAAATCAATATCAACTAATAAATTTTAAACAACTCTGACCTCTGCTCCTGAATAGCCATCTGTTAGCTTCACTAACTCATCAATGTCCACTTGCAAATCAACAGGCATTTTTCGACATCTGATTTTCAAAATTTCCTTTCTCGTATTTTCATCTGGCAGAGGAACGTATATAATGCGGTCTAGTCTTCCGGGTCGTAGCAAAGCCTTGAATGAGTTTATTTAATTAAAAATAAGAATACTAATATTGCTGAACTGTGAGAATAATAAGTACGGTATCATTTGAAAATTTTTACAAACCTGATCTATACGATCTGGTCTATTAGTGGCTGCAACAATTGTGACGTCCTTCAATGCTTCAATTCCATCAATTTCCACCAATATTTGAGCTAAAACCCGTTCATGAACATTAGATGACCCTGACGTTGAGCCCCGCTCTCCACCAAGCGAATCAATCTCGTCAAAGAAAATTACACAAGGAGCAACTTGACGTGCTTTCCGGAATATTGCTTGAACTGCTTTTTCAGATTCTCCAACCCATTTACTAAATAATTCAGAGCCCTTGATTAAAGCAGAAAAATAAAAAATAAAAATAGACAAAATCATTAACAGCATTATTACACTTTGCCAGTTTATATGTTTAATTGTTCAATAACGTATTTAAGCTTACTTTGACAGAGATGAAATTCAACCCACTCTCTGTGGCAATGGCTTTGGCAATCATTGTTTTGGAGCATCCAGGCGGACCATACCTGCATGATTCTTAGTAAGTTTTAAAAAGTTCTACAGCACAGATAAACAATTATTTCTTGACCGTTAGGAAAAATACTACACATACATTAGAATCCCCTTTGGAGGAGTGATTCCCAATCTCTTGAAGGACTCGGGATGCTTCAAGGGCCACTCAATAGCTTGTTTTAATTTAAATTTCAGATCATCTTGTCCTCCTATGTCACTCCATTTAACCTGGAAGAAATCATAATACGTACTTATTGTTATTTCACTTATTGATTGATTGATAGCATAGGTTACTTTCTATGAAATTTACATTTGGAACATCGATTAAAATGCTCTTTATAGCAGATGGTTTCACAGATTTCATACATTCCTCGATATTTGGCATTGTCACCGCACTCGCAGAATCACAGGTACCTGATGAATCCTTCTGTTTAGTTACGACATCTAATGTTGCTTGATTGCAGAGTGAACGCAAATCTGCTGCAACGAATCCATGCGTATTACTAGCAATATTTCTGATATCGTTTTCTGACAATTGATGCTCCACACGTTGCAATACTTTTACTAAGATTTCCTCCCTTTCTGGAGCAGACGGAATGGGTATTTCTATTTCCTTTGCAAACAACTTGGGTGATCGAATATTGGGATCCACCCTATCCAAGTCCGTTGCCGTACAGAGAACAACAATTTTTGATTGCTTTACTAGTTTAGTGGACAATAATCTTGAGAACTGTGCAGCGATGTGAGACGTAAGTGCTGACCCTGTGTCAGATTTCTTCCTTGGGGAAATCACATCCAACGCTTCAATGATGACAACGGATGGGCTCCTAAAACAAAATATTGCATTCATTTTTTTCAATACTACTTATGTACTACCTATATCTGTAAATATTGGATATGTTGACTATAAAACCAAAAGTATACATTGCTAATTAAAATACCTGCTCACAGCATCCTTAAATAGTTTTTCCAACGAAGTACTGCTTGAGCCATTTTGCTTTGCAGCAAAAGTGGAACGTGTAAACTCGTCGTAATGAACCTGGTACAAACTAAATTCGTTAGCGACAGCCTGAATCACGTGCGATTTTCCCACGCCCATGTGACCATGTATCAAAATGCCCTTCGGAACTATAAACCAATCCAAAAAAGTTTTAATTGATAAAATGACGTGTACTAGTAGTTCACAACAAAATTATTCAAGCAAAATTGTTTACATGTTCTTTTAAAACCTACCATCTAAGTCGGTGTTTATGATGAATTTGATTGTTGAACAGATCTCATTCAAGACTGAGGAAAGGCCACCGACATCTTTACAGGTAATTCGAGAATTTAAAGTATCACATGGGTCGGCTAAACTTAAACCATCCTGCGGAATTACATGTATCACTGTACTAGGGACAACTTGATGAAATACACCTTGGCTTTCTTGAAAAGATAGATTTTCCAACCCTAAAGTGTCCTCATCTGCCTTAATTTTACTCGCCTTACTTTGAATCTTGTAAATGTAAAAATGTATAAATTGACTATAGAATCTAATCTTAAACCTATTGAGATGGGCCACAGGTCGCCCCTGAAATACTCTTCTAAATGATTTAATGAATCTGTCGATATCAAACGATATTTGATCAATCTCATTGAAATTATTAACTACAATGGTGATTTCAGTGGCACTGGGGAAGACATCATTGGAAACCGAATGAACAACTGTAGCAAGATTTTGTATTCCAACTAGTCCCATTGGGGCATCGCCACTTGCATCGACTTTTGAATTCGAAGGTTTAAGTTTATTTATGTTGAAACCATCCATACACAACACCGCTTCGAAACTACACTGGCTTGTCCCGATAGACTCTGGAATTGGCCAAACACGGAATGCATAATTGGTGTCAGGAATTTCAATTTCAGTCGTCACCGAAGCGTTCATAAGGTCATCTTTATAATCATCTCCATTCCTTTCACATTGTGCCATTAGTGGGTTTAACGATACCCATCCAAAAGTTGTAAAGCCGCATTCCTTGATAAGTTCTTCCGAGAGGAAGAGGGTAGAACAGGATACGCGCTTATCTTTGACGAATGGGAGGTCTCCAATCTTTCCTGAAAATATTCCATTAAGTCAAAACCGTGTTTCTAAATTGTCAGTGGCATACTTTGGGTACTTTACTTACGTGTAGCAGTCGTTACATTATTCAGCAGACAAAATAAGGTTTTAGCCTTAATGAAAGGATACACAGCTCGACATGAACTTTCTTCGTCGCCTACATGTTTGGTTATCAACTGTCTCGAGAAACGCCTATTGCATTTGGTGCAATCAAACCAGCCAGCGACTGCCTTTTGCTTCTTCCCACTCATTGTACATTAAACTAACTAAAGTAAGACAAAACACTTTGACAAAACTTCGTTCTACTGGTTTCTAATTACGTTTATTGCTAGTTGATATTTTAATGGATTTTGGTGGATTTTAAATATTTAAAACTTTCACTAGAGTTTGCACGTTTCAGTTTCAGAACTTTACCATTCATGCTTTCCAAGAGGGCGTTTTCGCTGTTGACGCTGTTGACTGTCACAGATTTTTAAAGTTATGTTATGTAAAGCTAAACTGAAACTAGACAAGACCCTCTTTTTGCATCCAACATTCTTTACATTCAAATTCAAATAGAGACAAATCTAACAGTCAACAG
>JAQIXW010001625.1:0-18445 GCA_034700685.1 Willowsia buskii | reverse complement strand
CCCTTTACGATTACCATGTCATATCAATGTCAAATTTGTAATGCCAGCTTTCGATCCTGGAATGGAAGAGCTAGGCACATCAAATCCATACACAAGAAACTTTGACATACCTGTGTGTTATGTGGAAAAGGATTGATGCAGAAAAACAACCTGGAAAATCATATGAGACTCCACCTAAATGAGCGACCATACAAGTGCAAAAAATGCGAAAAGTCATATGTAGCCCAGGATCATTTAAAACGACACTTATTATCCAATCTTGGAGAAGTTGCGAAAACCGACGAGTGTTAATTATGCAAGAAAAAATTTATGGATGGTACTCTTCTCAACAATCATATTAGAACTCACACAGGAGAAAGTAGAATCCACAAATGTTCTTCATGTGAGAAAGTTTTCAACACCCGGAGTAATTTGAAACGACACTTATCCATGCACACAGGCGTACGACCATATCCTTGCACAAAATGTAGCCATAAATATAAGACGCGTGCACTTCTAAAGCGCCATTATTTGTTGGTACACGAAAACGTGAAGCCGATTTATAAATGTGAGCAATGTGACAAAAAATTTATTCTAAAAGCGTATCTTCATAGTCACATGAATAACGTTCATGTGCCTAAAATTTTTGCACGCGTTTGCGTATTTTGCGAAAAGAGATATTGCTCAAGCTCCAAACTTAACCGCCATATAACTGCTGTTCATACTAAGGAAAAATATTACAGTTGTACTTTCTGTGAAATGGAGTTTATAGAATGGACAGACATGAAGATTCATATTATGCGGATCCATACTTTGGAAACATATTTTTCATGTGGTTCATGTGGGCATCGTTTCTTTACCCAAATGGCGCTTAGAAAACATGAACGAACACATAATTTGTGAGTATCCCGAGGAATTTGAAATATGTGGAAAGAAAAAACCCGTTAGGATTATCATATAATCAAGTTCATTAGAGATTTTCATTAGAGATTCTGATTGATTCAAAAGCTAAAGATCAGATCAGTTTATGTCTGTGTATTGCTATATGGACAGCCTCACCGGCGTAAAGGGTACAAAAATATGCGTAATTGTGTAATTGTGTAAAATGCCTTAGGGTATAATTTTACCGAATAGATAAAAAACTCACTTTCAGGATGTACAGCAGCATTAGCAAATTAGCATTACGGCTACGCATGAAAGAAAGGAAAAGTGAGGGGGGATTTCTTCCTCCATCGATACATTATCAAGATGAAAATGAAATGCATTACGGTTTTGTTTACTGAAATTTGCTTCATGTACCCTTCCGTCCTTTATTTGGTTTAGTTTTATAAATACCTATGCAACAATCGTTCTACTGGTATTTTGTGTTCTGCTTTCAAGGAAACCACAACTTTTCTGTGTGGAAAATGAGGGTAGGAAAGAGTGCATTTAGTGGTAATTTTTTTCCTTCGCATTTATCTGTTATTTGTTCAGCAGATCAACCATAACAGTGCCAACATTTATGCTTGGTTTTTAGACAGTCGTAAATAATCTTAACTTTAATAATAACGAGTCATAAAAACTCCAAGAAGCCTAACGTCCAAGTGTAGTGACAGTAATTTGGAGATTAATTGTTCACTTTTTCAATTAAAATATTTAATTGTCACGTATATTTCTCCTAAAATCATGGATGACTTTGATCTTCCGTTATCTTCTCCATTCACATGGAAACCTTCAAAAATAATAAAATTCTGGAGTGGTCTTCACAATCATATAAAAAACATATATGAAAACGGAGAAGTAAGAACAGACCCTGGCATCAAAAGATTTCGTTATACTTTAGACGAAAACGCTCGGAATCAACAAGTGTTCAGACCTGCAAATAATTGGGAGGAAGCTCTTGGACCGTATCAGTACGATCTTGTGACTAAAACAGAACAACATGTGCAATCTTGGTGGCCAACATCTCTTGTCACTTTGCTCCGAGTGATTCGGAACAAACATGAGCATCAAGAAGGGTTGACTCCAGAGGAGAAAAATAATCTCGAGTGGTTTCGTGTGGTTGATGAGAAATTACAGTTTGATGAAAACATGTTCGTTTCATTTTGGACCAGCAAATTTCCACAACTCATGGCATTTCTTTGGAAGGAATTCACTGTTTTTAATGAGCTCTTTAAAGACTTTTATCCAGAGTCTCTGGATATTTCCCGCCTTAATCTGGAGCTAACATTGGTCGACTTTGTGACACTTTTAAGAAAAGCTTGTTTGGAACAGACTGACAAAGGTGATTTTTTGATATTCCTAATTCTAAGAATACATATAAACGAAAACTTTTTATTATAATTTAAGTTTCACAACTTTCAAATTGGGTTTTACTTTTTATAGGATTTTTGCATGCACGCTATAAAGTGGGAAAAGCAGATGGAACGGTGGAGGTGCGTATGATGACATCCGATTTGTTGACAAGAGTTCTGGATGGAAGTTCAACTTTGACTATGGTCGTGTCCAAGGATAGATTGCAGTTAAGGTGGAATGGTTGTGAAATGATATACAAATCTGAAAAGAGACAGAGTTGGAATCCCGATGCATTTGGTACGTATGTATTTGTCAGCGGAAGTGATCAAATTGACGAGAATTTAATATTAAGAAATTTCAAAACTGGTAACGATTGTGACAAAAATGTATTTGTATTTACGAGTGAAGATGCTATTCAGAGCATTGCAAATAAATTTTCAAGTAATGCGAAATTTAAGAAAGTTGCTATAACTTGGGGCGATTTAAGTGGGACAAAACGAGAAGAAATTTTGAATGGGAATAAGTTTTTGGTGAAGCTAGGTTTTAATGAGCTGCCTATTAGAAAATTAATGCCAGAAAATGAGGAGAGTAAAATTGCTATACTCGAGAAATTAGAGGGGAAAGTTTTAAACCTGTTTTTGACAACACAAAAGCTAGAAATATTCACAAAACAGAAAATACCAAAAAAGGATGAATTTTATACGGAAAGGAGATTTTACAACAGAGCTAAGCTAAATTCTATTATATTGAATGAGTCATTGAACAATGACGTGATGGTAATTATAAGAAACTCTGTTGAAAAACTTTCTCCACATAAACGTGTAAATGCGCGAGTAGTGAGCAGTGAAGATGTTTTCCCAAAGTTAAAACTAGATGACCAAAATGTTAGAGTAATTGAAGTGGCAAATGTAATTCCCGACTTGAGTAATGCTCTGAAAATATTTGAAGGTTGGGAAAGCCAGAAAATTAAAAAGAATATTAATTTTCTTGAGTACATTGGTGAAGACACTTTTAATTGGGTTTATACTCAAAGCTACTTTACAGATTCGCTTTCCAAATTTGATAAAGCAGCCAAAAAAGTTGGTATGATGTCAGAGCCTGAATTTCTAATTAGCTTGGACTCTAGTAAAACGAACAAGCGGTTAATATTTATAGCAGACCAGCCTGGAATGGGAAAAACGCAGGTCCTTATTAGTCTTGCTAGGTCTATGATCGAAATGGGGAAAAATGAAACGAGGGTGGTTATGTTTTTTCCGTTGCATGACTTTGTAAAGACTCTTAAAAAGGTCAAAGATAATAAGAGAAAATTAGACATGACAAATGACAATGATAAAACAGGTGAATCAATTTGTGAAAATGACATTATCGCTGCGGTAAAATCTTTAGCATGTTGCAACAAATTTGAAGAAGCCATAATTACTTATTTGCTGTCATCATCTTCCTGCAATGTTAAATTTGAGTTATTGCTTGATGGACTTGATGAATTAAATTTAGAATTTAAAGCGTTGGCTTTAGAAACTTTACAAATGATCAAAACCAAATTTCAAGCTAACATTCGTGTCTGGGTTACTTTAAGAGATCATTTGTTGCCAAAGATAGGGAATACATTTGGAGTTTTAGGATATAAACTCGATCCACTTTCACGATCAGAGCAAAAACAGTTAATTATGATGGTTTGGCGCAATAGTTCCGAGCATCGTGGAAAACTTGATGATTTCCACAGACCAGATATTTGGCTGTTGCGGGAGGAGTTTGCTGCAAAATGTGCGGAAAATTTTCTTTCGCAGGAGGAAGCTAGCATTGCTGGCGTCCCACTTCAGTGCAAAATGATTGCTGACATTTACGAAGATCAATGTTTTCAGGGGACTTTCAAAATAAACCAGACTCGGTTAGGGCTAATTAGCTTGTATGATAAAATGTTGGAAAGAAAGCTTGAGATATATTTAAAGGAAAAGAAATATTTTCATAACATTATTATAGCAAATGATTGGAATGCGAAACTACAAGAAGCTGCAATTCGTGGCTATCTCACTTTCTTATCTATCAAACTAGTTCTGTCTGAGGATACGGCTGAAAAAGTCAAACATTTATTGTACATTCCTAATGATCCTGAAGATATAGAAATATTGTCTCAAACCGTGTTAGAACACGGTATCGTTCAGTCTATTTCTCCAATAAAATTTATTCATAGAACATTTGCAGAATACTTGATTGCCAAATTTACTTGTGATCATCTTCACAATTTCTTTCGGGACCATGATGATATCGACACTTTAGACGAAAATTTCCAGCATTTTCTATGGAACGGAGTGCTAGCTCCGCAGTATGAGTATCCTCAATGGAAATTTCAGAATGACACTTTGTGCGTGTTTTTAAATTTTTTTCTGAAAAAAGTTAACTGTCTTACTTACAAAGATAAGATGATTAATCCACACGCTGAAGGACATACGTCACTCCTGAATTTATTGATGAAATTAGTTTTATATCCTTCGTTGAAAGACTTTCCACATGGTAGGCATTTTGTCGCAAACTTTTCATACTATTTTGAAGGAGGAGATCGTCTTGAATTCGATACAAAAATTGATATCATAATGTTGCTAACTCTTTCTCGAAAACAGCTCGCTGGCCTTTTCATTAGAGCAGTTCGGATGAAGCATACTTTATTAATTGATTACCTAATTTATGCTAAAAATTTCAATTCAAATATTTGGTACGAACTACAGGAGTATGATGTTCCTAACAAATTTGGTGTTCTTCATCAACTATTTGTTTTTACTGAGCTTTATGAAGATGACGTATCAATAAGGTATTTAAAGTTCTGGGTATCGTATTTTGTTAAGCAAAAGCCAAGTCTTTTAGAACAAAAAAGTGCATATGGCGAGACGCCACTCTTGACTTTGGCAACAAATACAATTCCATTTAAATGGGGAGGTAAGGTCTATTTAGAACTATTGCAAGTGTTAGTTAGCGAATTAGGCGCTAATGTTAACGCAACTGATGACAAAGGGAACTCTGTACTGCATGTGGGGCAGCTTGAGAACTCATACGCTGACAAGAATTGCATAAGAGGGGAAAGTCAAGTACTTCAATATCTTCAAGACCAAAAGTTTTACTTTAAGCTTGTCGAATTCCTACTTTCAAATGGCTGTAAAAAGGAATGGTTGAATAGTTGTAATAAAAAAGGATATACTCCCTTTCTAGCTTTTCTTGAGTTCCATATGAAAACTTACACACTGGCTGTTGAAAAGGGCTGGAAAAGAAGTAGCTTGCTTTTACGCATGTTAGAAGATGCAGCAAAAGTTTACAGAAATTTTGGAACCAATTTTAATAAAAGCGATAGTATCGATGGGGGAACAACTTTACACAAAGTGATTCAGAAAGGTTATCCTTTGTCAATCATCCAAGAACTGATTGCTTGTGGGTCAAACATTAAAAGTAAAAACCTGAAAGGTCAATATCCAATACATTTGGCTGTTGAAAAGGGAGATACTTGTGTGGTGAAATTTTTGCTAGGTGAGTGGCCCTCAAGCATTAATGTTAAAGATGGTAAGGGAAAAACGATTTTGCAATATGAAACAACGGAAGCGCTACGAATATGTATCCAAGACACATTAGGTCTTAATAACATTACGTCACAAATGGAGAAGAAAATGATTTACTAAGGCTCACAAAAATGTAAAGCTGTTACAAATATTTTAAGTATAAAAACAGGTAACGCAGCGAATGCTTTTATTCGTGAAAACTGAGATGCATTTTAACTTGCAATATACAATTTTTTAAGAAAACTTTATGGAAATAATTCGTTATATAATTTTAAAATACATAAATTTAATAGGTTAACTAGATGTAATTATCACATAAATTATATTAAATAATGAGTTCACATTTTAATAATTATTAAATTATACAATGAAGTATTTACGCTGTAAGTTATTAAGATGTATATAGTGTGCCAAATAAATGTAGTACGCTCTTACTTGCGCATCTCATTTTGTGTCGTTTGAATTTTTTCATTAGTTTCAGTGGCACTTTTTACATAAAGTATTTTTGAATACTCAGTGCATTTCTTCTTTGTATACATTTCTAAACGGACTATAACAACTTTATGAATATACTTCCACAAAAATCTTCCAATCCTTTGAAGACAACACCACAGCAATAAATGTGCCTCAACCAAAAATAAAAAAAATTCCAATAAAGCTCCAAACAACTGCAACTCAAATATAAGCTGTACATTTCCTTCCAAAGTTGGCTTTTTTAGCTCGCCTCTGCCTGAAAACGGAATGAACTGAATACTTCCCATGACAAATTTTTGCCACTGACTTGGTATTCCTGAAATCTCAAGTCTTTTCAATCTTAACACTACATTTGGATGCATCCACCCAGCCAATTCAAAAATCACTGTCATGCCTGTATACGTGTCAGTTCCTACAAATGCCTTTCTAAATTCACTGCCCTTCTGTTGGAGCTTCCTTCCAAACATGGTACACATATAATTTGGGAGAACTAGTGCTGCCTTGTTGCAAACCTTTAAAAATTTATAAATTTCTTTTTCCTCGTCTTTCGAAACATTTTTGACAAGATTTCTAAAGTACGATTCTCTCTTTCTTTTGTTATAACGTTCCCAATTTGGCCAGCCTTGCTTCATCACCTAATCACCTTAGTAGATATGTAGATGAAAACCGGAAGGAAAAGCGGAAATACGTGCTCTACTGCAGCATTATCTAGGAAACAGTGAAAATGAAATGCATAACGATAGTTCTTCTGGACATTTTATGCGCATGTCCCCCTCTGCTTCTTACTCAGTTTACGAGTTGTACAAATGCCCATGAAACAATCATTTCATTTTGTGGTCTGCTTTAAAGCAAACAACATCTTTTCTCTGTGGGAAGGCATCGTAGTGAAGAGGGATTTAAGTAATTCTATTTTTTCTTTTGTATTCATCTCTTGTAATGTGAGTTTTGCACATATCCAACATGATAGTAACACAATTTATGGTGGATCCTTAGGACAGTTGTTCCATGTAAAATAAACACAAGTAGTGATCAATATTTCTATTAACGAATTCTCTACGCAGTATATTTTATTATACATATATCAGGATGCTTTTCACGCATGTGTAATTACTCTGTGAAAATTAACTGTAAAAAGTTCTAATTAATATACTGAGTGAGGAAAGTATATGGTTCCTAAAATCATGGATGACTTTGATCTTCCGTTATCATCTCCATTCACATGGAAACCTTCAAAAGTCATAAATTTTTTGAGTAGCTGCCATAATCATATCAAAAATGAATGCATAATGTTGTATCAAAATGTCATTCATGCACTCCGTTCCTTCCTCTCCTCATTCTAATGTTGTATTTTCTGTGTTTTGCGATATAACAGTGACCCTGACACAACTCATAGCAACCACTAAAGTACAAAAATTCTAACTTTACACTGACGCAAATTGGTTTAGATGTGGAGTGTATTGTTCTTAAATTCAGCATAAAAGAACTTGGTCCTATCAAGCCGAAAATGCAACACTGTCTTAGTTGAATTTAATGTAAGGCAGCAGGCAGCTAAGCTAATTTCACGGCATTCCTTTCATAAATGTAAATAAGATAAATTTTACCTATAATTCTGGTGCAAATATTTATGAGTTTCATAATTGTTTTTTTTTCATAATTTTATTTAATTTCTTTAATGTGAATGCGAATCTGAATTAAAGCGCTTCTAATTTCAGTGTTGAAACATTCAAGCATTTTCGTAGTCCAGTTTTTAATTTGAGAAACTTAATTCAGCTCCATACTTCTGCTTTTTTCTTTTTTTCGCGAGTATCCGGACTGAGACTCTGCAAAATTAAAAAGCATATGAAATCGTAACAAATTAAAAAACATTTAAATGAAATAAAAAATATTTAATTACCACAGCTGCAGAAATCAGTAACCAAAGAAGTACGAAGGTGGCCAAAAAATATATTTTCATATTGAAATCCAATTGAGGCGTTTTGCAAGACAAACCAAAAACAGGTCACTGTTAATTGTGATTTTGAAAATAAAGCTTTGAATGCTGAAGAGTTGAGTGCGTTCGTTGGTATTTACTTGGGCATTTATCTTCGTTTAGAAATACATGCCTAATGAAAACGTGTACGTAATTACCAATTTCCTAATGGTCTATTAAATTTTCTTGGCAATTCTGTTATGATATATATTGTTCTCTTTTATGTCTAGCTGATAAGAATTATGTGACGTCAGATGTCTTTACATCTCATGAGATATGATAAGATAAAATCAGCGTAGCTTGCACCAAGAGCCATTAACTCAGTAGTTTAGAGAATACAAGCGGTTATTGACATGGTTCTATTTGTAGAAGTCTTTGTTATCTAGCAAATTGACCGAGAAAATTTATGATTTTTGTATATATGATGTTATTTTTGTAGAGACGTAATGCATTGTGAGATAAGGGTACGAATCTTTGTATAGTACTGAACTATCGCACTGTGAAAATGAAATATTGAAAACCGTATTACAAACGACTTTTAATCGAAATATAAGTGAAGCGAAGAATGTATTATACATTATGGCATAAGCTCTGGCTCTGACATACTAACCAACACACTCATTACGAATGCAGATATTCAATTATTAACCTGCTTTAATATTTTAACTGATTAAGGGCCAAGATACGATTTTCCATGCTTTAAATGGAGAAATATTATTAATTGAAAATTAGTTGTAATGTAAATCATGGCTTTTCTCTCCGATGCCTATGTTATTATGATTCCAGACTGTTTTGATATACTGTTTTGTTGTTATGCTTGTTTAATAGAAAGATGAAGCTGTAAGGATTAAATTATTTATTCTCCGCAAAAGAAAAAGCTTGATCTAAAATCAAGTTGAAATCACAAAAAAAACATTTGAAAAAGATCCTTTATCTTGCATTTTAAACCTTATATTATCATAAATCTAACATTTTACATTTCAAGCACATTACATTAAATATTAAATTTCAAATCTTATCTCCTAAATATCATCTGATATCTTAAATAGTTTTTTAAGTCGTAAATATAATTTTACATTTTAAACGTTTTTACAAATCTTGAATATTATCTTTAATCTTGAATTTTGTCTTAAATCTTGAATATTATCTTACATCTAGAACAATATTTTATATCATGAAACTTAAATACTATCTTGTAACTTAGAGATTATTTTAAGTCTTACATCCTGCATCTTAAATTTTATCATAAATATTTCACCTTAAACATTAATTTAAATCTGGCATTTTAAACATTAAAATTTATCTTAAATTTTTATTATTATATATCGTATCTTAAAACCTTTCTTAAGGCAGGTAAAGCTATATAAATGTAAGCTCAAATATCAAATGTAAATGAAATGACCACTTGCATTAGACTTAATTTAAATTTTTAACTTTTCATTTGTCAGATTTTAAATGTTCTTTCTCGTAATAATTTTTTTTATTGTTCTCTATACTCTTGAGAAAGCTAACGGATAGTTGGCGAAAGCTTGAGTTATAAAAAATAAATCATCCTCTTTAGCCAAAAATGAAATGATATGTGGGTATCACCATTTTTATTTTTTACTAATTCATAAAGATAAAATGACTCTTTCGCTGCATGTTTGAGCTCATTTGCTAAAAGAACACAAAAATTGATATGCATAGCGACGCGATATCAAAATATATTGCCTAAGGGCATTGGGAACAATCGCAATTTTGATTGTCAGATTCCACCAAAAATGTGATGATGGATGTTAGAGCTGCAAAGAACTGGAATGCAATAAAACCGATAACGTAGGTTAAATATGAAAATATTATAGTAACGTAAATTAATTTAAAATTGATTTTCATACTTACTCCAGCTAAAAACGAAACATTTATTAAAAAGTAGTCACGCCCGAAACCTACAGGACTTTCTCTTAAATCATCCAACGCGGCGTCAACTGTCATTCCAAGGATTTCTTCCACTTTATTCTGTTTCTTGTAAGTTGACATCATGCGCAGCCAATTGCTGACATTATCATTCTGATACATAAATACAAATGATGTACAGTTATAATTTAGTGCTTCTATCCGCATGGTATTCGTTCAAGTTTAGAACAATGTATAGCATAACAAAGCTATTAAATTGCAGTAATCTTACCATCCAATGAACCTGAAGCGCTATGTAAAACGTCACAGCGGCTTTTAGGCAGTTCACAGCCAAGTGCATTGTTTTCATGTTAATTTCGGGGTAAGAAAATATTTGTACAAAGAAATAAGCAAACAAAAGTAAATTCTGTATTAAAACGAAATTCAGCACGGATGACAAGGCATCATTTGTGGAAGCGTTTGATTTTCTCATTGCTTTGTAGTGGCGAAGACAATCTTCAACTTCGTTTTCGTCTGCCTTGTTCGGATGAATTAATAGCATTGGTTGGATTCTTTGATTAAATTTTCTCCATCCCAATAAAAGTTGGAGTGCCGCAAGAAGTAGAATGTCTCGTATAATTTCGCCCTGCAGTGTTTCACAAAAGTCCAAAATGGTTTCAGCCGTTCCCATGACGATGTGCGAGGGGGAAATATTTGTTTCAAATATATCGACAGAGATCGTATCCGTTGCGTTCTTGTAGAACTTAGCGCTCCATATATGTAAAACTTTACTCATCTGGTATGATCGAAATCGAAGTGCTTCCTCGAATGACCAGTTCTTCAAACTAACATAGTTGAAGATTGCTGCTGCACTGCTGACAATGACAGAGATGGCAACTAAGCAATGGGCTGCTAATCTGGAAAACTTTAACATCAAAATATGATAAAAAATATTGCAAATAGAATTCTTAACAAATGTCTTTCTTTTTAAAATTACCCGCTCTTTCTTGAAGGATCCACTATCAAACTGTCGAAGCATTCTATTATGAAGTAACATAGTGGAAATCTTCTCTGAAGAAAACGTAACAAGGCTTATGAAGAAACCTCTGTTCAACAAGCGAACCAGGCTGTATCCGAATCGCACGCATGATTCCAAGTCGCCTTTTACCGCTGCTTTTATTGCTTCAGATTTGATAAGAGCGAATATTTGCAAAATGGCACAGCTTGTGAATACAAGGTAGACGGCCTATGTAACAGAAATGCATAAATGAAAATCTTAATTACTAAATATTATAGTGGGAAATTGAATTTTTCATAGCCAATCATTTGCTTATTCCAAAGGGCAAGTGTCTTGTGGATAAAAAAGAGTTTTATGAAGGAATTTATGATACCGTAGAGCATAGCTGCAGAATTATATGAGACGAGAGTGAATATCTGCACGCATGATTTTGGGGCTATCCATAATTGATGTCACGCAAAAATCACTTTTTTCGTAGCCTCTACAACCCCTCTCCTTGTCGGTCTTTTTCTCATAAACGATTTCTTTCTTTTACTCCATGCAATTTCTGCAGCAAAATATGACTGAAAAAATCCTCGAGTCTCCACTGTGTCAGAGAAAGAAGACTAATTTGTGTGAATCGATAATCAAATGCGTCATCTGTGTACATGTCAAGGTAGCGTTTACTAGATTGTTCGTTGTATTTTTTGGTATTTTTTCGCTTCTAATTTATCTTGTGGATTGGATTATAAAATGGTGTGTAAAACTGATGGTTTAATAAATATTTACCTTCTATTAATTTGTGCTAAATTTATATATTACGTTTAAAAGTACGCACAGAGGCACAAATTTAGGTTTAAATCTAAATCGAAATTCGTTAATTCTCCTCACCTCAGTTTCAGACGCTTCAGCTACAACAAGTATGCATATATCACTGGAGATAAGTTTTACTGATATATCGAATATCGGAAATCCCGTTTTTTTGTTTTAGCTGGCTGGCACACCTTCCATTGACCAAGGTACCAACTGATGTCATTGAATAACAAGAGCAGTTTTACAAAATTTTTTGTCATCCAAACCCCAAAAGTGTGCAAAACCTTCTCAAATTTTAGCTTTCATTGAATACTTCACATGTTTTGTTTCACACGCGAGTGATCTTATTGCTAGATACGCGACGCTGCTGTGTGAATAAATAAGAGTAAAAACATACATGCAGAAATTGCTAAAACAGGTTTGCTAAGAAATTTTTTTAGAGATCGACAATCCTAATAATGCATGTTATTGTTATTGTCTAAGTAATGTATGACAATTACTGCTCGTATTCCTGAATATTTATTTTTATGTAAATACTATGTCTAGGAGAAGCAGAGATAGTTAAATAGTTTAGCTTTATATAAAAATAGGCTTACCATGTTATATGCTTTTGTAAGAAAGCCTGGTGGCTCATATTCTTCTCGTCGGTACATACTGACCCCAAGGTAGCAAACATCCTGAAAATAGTACTCCAAAGATCCTTCTGGTATTGATGACTGTGCAAACGACGCGCACATATTTTCATCCAGTGCAAATGGCGTTGGTAGCATGTCTTCGTTCTGTTGATTAAGAGTTCCTGCGTTGCTTGGAAAAAGGCCAGCAACTTCTTCAGTGTTGACTGATTGATCCCTGTAGCGTTTCCATCCATCTTTATATCTTGATTTGTCACCATCACCATAACGGTCACAGGAACTTGGTACTATGTCATTAGAGTTTCTTGTATGCTTGGCTGGGGCAGATTGAGTGATACGTCCGCCATGAAAATTTGATGACGTAACTGCAACCGAACGATCATGAGGTCTCCCTGTATCTTCATGTCCGGTAGCATCTTCAACGCGAGTATTAACCCTTTCTCCTGAAGAAAGGCCACTGCTTTCTCCACCTTCAGGCGAAATATTTTTTTGCTCACTTCTTGAGCCTTTAGGAATTTGGTTTTGGGCATGAGCAATGATTTTGGCAACATTGATTGGTGTATTGTTAAAGAATTCACACGTGGAACCATCTGGCGAGTTTAATCGGTTGGTTTGATTATGGGGTGTGCCATAATCTTCCTCATCCCAAAACGCCGCACCATCTGATTGATATCCTCCTACTGATATTCTATCTTCTTCCATTTTAGCTTTATTTGCGAATACTTATTTGTCCGCACTCAGGAATCGATTTTAATTAAGATTCGAGTAGATTTATTGCTTATTATGTGTTCTAGTGTACTCTAAAATACTCAATCACAAATTGTTTTTTAACTTTCACTCACACTTAAAATGGCATTGATGCGGACATCGCACACTACCGGTTCATAGTTAAGAGCATTAAGTCAATTAGTAATTAGTAGATTACCTAACTTATACAGTATAGCGTCAGCAGTTATGTACTTTGTAACTGAAATGATTTAGACACTGAAAATTTTGATTTTCATTTTTTCATGATGATGTATTAAATTATTTTTTCTCAGAATAAATTCAGAATTACACTAAACATTTTACATTTTAAAATTACTTGATGAATAAAAGTCGTTGTTTAAATCATTATACTAGATCACAAATAACAATAAACTACATTACACTTTCCACCACACAAAGCAGAAACTGAAAGCTATATTTTCCCTTTCCATCTATGGTTTTAAACTGTGTAACTGATTTAAATTTAAAGAAAAAAACACTATTTAAATATTATCAATGGCTTGTAATGAAAATGTAGACTATCAACTATTTTAATTTCTAACCTATGCAATAAAATAAGTTAGTCTGAGGAAGACTTTCACTTCCACGTATATGAATGTGAATATGGTAAAATCGTTTTTTGAAAAATTCAATTTCAATCCAAGATTTAACTGAAATTTGTAAAAGAGAAAGTTTGTAGGATACTTTGCTTGAATCATCAACGAACTTTTGTTTGCGATCGTGAGCTATATTCAATGCTCAACTTTAAAGGGAACTTGACGGCAAGAGCCTTTGTTTGGTTCTGTGGGAGTTGTAATGCAATTTCGTTTATATGATCAACCAGCCTGCACTATCCAAGCCAATATATGGGCATATCATTATCATTCCCATACATAAATACATACATACAAATGTATTTCGTGATATTTACGTGTTTTCATCATTTTCGGTGTGAAACGAGACATAACGATGTAATGGGACAATTGTTAGTAATCCTGAGTATGTATTTTTGTCAGTGTAAAAATGAAAAGTATACATAATATGACGATCTTTGACTCATTGAACCCGTTCGGATATTAGTCGGAATCGATATAGATAATTTACATCTAGCATATCAATAAATACAGGTAAATACATTCATCTTACAGTTTTTAAAGAATACAGTATACTGTAAATACAGAACAACAAACAACTACAAACTAGTAGTATCTGAGTCCGAAGAGACAACAAAACAAAAGGGAGACAAAGAAATAGGACCGGGGGCTTCCCCGTTCATTTTTTTGTAGTTCTACTTACGTTACTGCGGTGTAATACTTACCTTTAAATATAAAAAAATGTGGGCATAAAATCTAATATATATTAATAGTTTATTATGTCACATGCTTAAGTTTTTGGTGTGGCTACACGTGAGTTGCTTGGGATGAGTCATCTTCCATTGCGTTAGAGTGTGTTGTCTGTTGTGAGCACTAACGTCATTTTCTATAACTGCAATCGGCATCATACACGTATTATAAGATGGTAATGCGGAGTTACACAGGCGATCCGGAAAATAGTGCGTTTGTTTGTATGCATGTTATTTTATAGTTATTACCAGTATGTATTTTAATCCCGAATATGTCAATATCTTTCCTATTTCCTATCCATCCTAATAAAATAAAACCAGCACAGTCATAATTATAACAATATAAATGCTTTTACTTTGCTTGTAACTAACTTAACCAATCCAATTTAATTATTAGTCAATGCCACATTAAAACATATGCATTCTCGAATTTTATTTATTAAATTAAAAATATCCGAAAACCACATCTTGTATGCGTAAAGTTTGTGGCTATGCATTTTGTGATGATGATGATTGTTAGATATCCACCTTGACGACGACATCAAACACCACACAAGGTGAATTATTGGAAATGATTGCGGAGATCATGGATGCCATTTTTTGAAACACAAATTTATTTCTCAAGCTTTCGGTTTTAAACTAAAACCATCATCAGGAGAATTGACCGGTTCTTAGGGTCCAATCGAGTTGAAAATTTTTTTTCCCAGTAGATGAATCAAGGTGAAAGCTCTTTAGTCTTTAACAAGTTAAAGTATTACAAATGAGAGTCGGGGATAAACTCTTAACGAGAGAGTGCAATTTGAATGACACATTCACATAGTGTCGTATTACCTGTTTTTTTTACTTCCCTTGTGAAGTATTGTAGAAGATATGGAGGGAGAACTTATAAGTCCATTTAGAGTCTATTATTGAATGTATCATTTCTCATAGAAGAGTAAAATATGCATGAATATATTTTTGTGGTCAGAAAATATCGATAAATGCTGCATTGCATGGCTGAATGGTTTTTTTCATTTTACGGGTGTCTGTTTTGAAAGTTTGCCAGGAAGATAAGCATAACATTTCTTAGGGGGAATAAAAGTCGATAAAAATTGCAATCCAGTTATTCGCATCAAATATCAGAAACAGAGGAAGTACTATCCGAAAGATATACCTACTAGCAACTACCTTGCTGCAATTGTGCATTCCACAGTTTTCTCTGTTTTAGAAAGTATGGAGCAGAGTTCAAGGCAGTGATGACAAAGATCATATCGCAGATTGAGATAGCTTTCTCTTTCAAACGGCGAGATAAGGTAAAATTTCAGGTGGGTGGTTAAAAGGATATTGCACGCGTAATAGATACCATAGCGTCACTGGCATGCTCTAACAATTTTGAGGAGGCTATAGTAAAACATTTTCTATCTTCATTTTCATCTAAGATGAGATTTGAGTTAATGCTCGACGGACTAGATGAATTAAATTTGGAATTTTTAGCTTTAGCCAAAAAAACGACTTTCCATTAAATGTTCGAGTCTGGGTCACATTAAGAGATTGCATGCTAGTAGTTTTGGAAGGAAATTGGAGTTTTGGGCTATAAACTTGAGCCGTTTTCACAACAAGAGCAGTCCAAACTCCTTACTCAATTTTGGCGTAAGAGTTTCGAACGTTACGGAAGACTAAATGATTGGGACAGAATTTTACTAGATTTGACAAGTAAGTATTTAAGGTTCATTGTCATTTGGATCCCTTCGTACATTGTACATGTATATAAGGTAATTAATTCCTATGACCGACAAAATTTTCTTCAATTTGTGCTCACAAGTTGCTATCACAAGTAGACGCTAAAATTACTGCGATTCCTCTACTATGTACCATTATTGCCGAAATTTATGAAGGTCAAGTTCTCCAGGAAAAATTTTCCACTTGAAACGCATACTTCTAAAAGGATTATGAGTAAAATGAAGCCACATAGGAAGGAGGTCGAAATCGACTTTCAAATTTTGGAAATTCATCATAATAGGGTGATAGAGCATAAAAAATTATGTAAATTTACAACTTTGAAAGATTCAAATATACTCACCATTTTCTGTAGGAGAGCGCCAATTGTCGAAAACGCCTTCTGCGGGGATCGAGCGGGAGTTCACAAATTTTGACGTGGAGACTTTAAATTATGCGCGTTAAATGCGCAATTATATTTTCTAGGTGGCCTATTTTTTGGAATTTGGATTTTTGGTTTAGTTAAAAAGTAACAAATGAAAAAATTAATTTGCCAATAACTATTTGTCTTTATTAACCCTATTAAGTGGTGAGAAAATACCCTTATTTTCATGTTTCATGATATAACTTTCGGGGCTTTCGAATGAGATATTGGTTGTTTATGTGCAGCCTAACAAATAGAAGTTATGATTTATCGAAATCCGTTTTGGTCTTTAATTGTTGTTAGATCTGCACTCTTTAGAGAGTGCTTGGAGAAGGAGTGACTTGCTCTTACGCAGTTACGCATGCTAGAAAATGATGTGAAAATTTACATAAAGTTTGGAACCAATTTTAGTAAAAGCGATAGTATGGACGGGGGAACAACTTTACACAAAGTCATTCAAAAGGGTTATCCTTTGCCAATTATCCAAGAACTGGGTCAAACATTAAAAGTAAAAACTTGAAAGGTCAATATCCAATACATTTAGCTGTGGAAAAAGGAGATATTTTTTTGGTTAAATTTTAGTTAAGTGAGTGGCCTTCAAGCAGTAATGTTAGAGACGGTGAAGGAAAAACTATTTTGCAATATGATATTACGGAAATGTTACGAATATATATTCAGGATGCACTCTATGCAAAAACTTATCATTAATAAGGGTGAAGTATATTATTTACTACGGATAATTTGTAGTACTAATTTTTTTCAGGTGAAACTTTGTAGCTAATATCTTTATAAATATTATGCTTATTATAGTGTAGTATTCCCTATTAAAAAATGTTAACTTGATCTCATCACCTAAATGTTTACGGTTAATTTTGTCTTCAGGTTTTTATGGATGTTATGTCATACGTGTACTAAAATATTTGTTCTTTGATCCAACTGTTAGTGCAATTATTATTGACAGATTTGTGTGCTTTGCCAAACAAATGTAGTAGTATTTATATTAATGCTAACTATTCGTATGTAGTACAAATAATCATAAAGATTATATTCAGGTTTTGAAGCATTATGAATTTCTAAGACATAAATGTTTAAGTTTTTGTAGTTTAATGATCCTATAATCCCATTTTGTCTTTTATTTAGCTGTAATGACTCTAATATGTAGTCCATTTGAATTATCTCGAGCCTCATTTAATCTAAAATGACTTGCATTTTGGTGAATAAAAGAACTGGATGTCAAATTAGCTTTTTATTATGCATAATATGTAATATGCCAGTAACAACTCACAAATGCAAGCTATTTAATTCATCAGTTATGATTATGACAATAAAATCAAAGCACATCTATGAAAGTCATTTTTTCATACTTTTATTTTCCGGACCTCACACGTGTACTTAAGACGCTGCATATAGAATTTTGATATTACGAATGGAAGATATATCTGGTTCTAACTTTACATAAGCATAGAACTTTTAGTTAGATGAAAAAATGTGGCTTTTATTAGGAAAAGTAGTCAACTTTTTGTTCTTGCACAGAATCATTTAGTTTGTGATAAAACACATTTACTAAAGTGTCCACAAGGATATAGCAAGAATCACATTACGTAGTTGCATGACATTACATAGTATAGGCATGTTATGAGTAAACTGTTTTCAGAATAACTGATTTAAAATATGACGTACACTTT